>CM068585.1:30169500-30329500 GCA_035048485.1 Pteria penguin
GATTCGACCAAGTTTACTGATTTGGGTGGGGATTCTTTGTGTGGAGAATGAATAGCTTATAGTGTAAACGTGTTCCATGTTGTAGCAGTAACATGACAAAAATATTGATTCATCGTATAATAAATGTACAAATTGGGGTTTGAATCATTCACTGAAACAAGGACTTATATATATATATCCTTGGCTGAAATACTTCCATTAGCAAACACCTTACAAATTTAGGGCAAGTAAACGTAGTGGCATTTTACTTGATTTTAAACTGTAGAATTAGCAACGGAAAAGAATACATGTTTAACGAATCATTTTCTGCCATCAAGTCTGACCTCCCGGAGTAAGATAGTATATAAGCCGACAAAAAAAAAAAAAAAAAAAAAAAAAAAAAATTGCTCCATTGCTTCAGCAATTTCTACTCAGAGTTCCGTGCGCTGAAGCCACTACATCTCTGTCAACACTATTTTACACGATTCTTGTAAAGTTTTTAAAATTCATGGTTAGAATATAAAATTAAATATTCAAGCATGTGATGATATGCTTAATATAAAGTATGATTTATATTCTATGTAAATTATTTAAAATGAATTTGGAACTATTTCGTGTGTTATGCGTATGAAACTAGATTGAAAATAAAGATAACCATGGAATCCAATGTAGATTAGACTGAATGACAGAATGTGATAAGCCGGTGTGGCCTAGTGGATAAGGTGCTCGGCTCGTGATCGAGAGGTCGCGGGTTCGACTCCCTCCCGGGGCACACCGGTGTTCGGTCTTTCGGATGAGAGAGTAAAAACCAAGGTCCCGTGTCACGGTAGGCGTGGCACGTAAAAGATCCCTCACTGCTTCGGGTGGGTCCGTTGCAAAGGTCTAAATTTGTATGCAATGCATCAGGCAGATGCCGTCACCATATACGTGAAATAATCGTGGAGTGACGTAAAACAATAATCAAACAAAACAAAACAAACAGAATGTGATAGTTCGTTGAAAATAACAGACAGCTTTATTATTCCTTTAACTTTGAAGATAAGCTTATAAATTTGCCATGTGACGCCGAACTATTTCTCATGCAGGCGTTGACTGAGATATAAACGATAGTAAGGAGCGATAACTCTGGTAGAGAATGTTGCTTCAGGCGGGTCCCTTGTAAGGATTAAACTTTTTAGGACAATTACAAGACATGTGCCGCCACCATAAAAGTAAAATAACAGTAGGGCGCATTTTTTTGTGACAAAATTCAAAGAAGTGTCTACTTAAGCCGCAGGAGTTATCATTTTTGTTTGTTAATGTACGCTGACCACCGATCTGATTAAAACCATATCTTTATTCCGCTTCTCTATTTGTCGCATTGCATATAATCTTCAATAGGACAAATAGAGAAGCGGAATAAAGAAAAGGTTTTAATCAGATTGGCTGACTCCTTGATTGTTTTCTATGACACTGGAATCATGGTAGATTTGTTTGTTAATGTACGCTGACTCCATGGTTGATATAACAAATATCGTCAGTTTTTAAAATGCATTTTATTAAGACATTTTAGTAGTGTATGTATTTGATAATTGGTTGGTTGATTATGGTTTAACCGCAATCTGGATCGCCTTTACGACAAGCCGTGTTTAAACGCTAAACCAAATCTCGTGTATATAAGCCGATGTGGCTCAGTGGATGAGATGACCAAAAGGTCCCGTGTTCGACTCCCGCCATGAGCTCATCGATGTCCTTTGTTTTGGATGAAACCGTGCCACGGTAGGCGTGGCTTGCAAAAGATCCCTCACTGCTAGACGTGGTTTGGCTGCAAAAGTATAAATTTCTGCGCAATGCATCAGGTAGATGCCGTCACCATACACATTGTACTTGAAATAAAAGTGGAGAGGCTTAAAACAATAATCAATCAATCTTTTCTTGTATACATTTTGAATTTGACCTTGTCAATAAGTAAAATTCTGAATACAGAAACTTCCATAAGTTTAATTAACTTTTATTTAAAGACACATCTATGGCTTGTTCACAACAACCATGCGTTCAATAGTCTAGCTGTTAAGTAAACTTTTCCCTTGAAACGCTTGGTTAACTTACCAGCTGGAAAGTACTAGCTAGCTGAATATTTCACGATTAGCTTCTAAATCCAAACATATGAAAGCCCTATCTTTTGCCATTCAAAAGATATACTCACTGTTAAAGTTTTTGAAATGCAAGTCAAACGTCACCATCAGGGTCACCAGGTAGAAAATTATTGTACTCACTGAGAAGTCTTGTCACAAGGAAAAGGCATGGAAATTATGAAAGCCCTATCTCTTTCGGTTGAAAAGATATGTGGAATGTGAAAGTTTTTTGCCACAGACAAACAGACAGAATGGCCAAAAACTAGATGCCTCTGAATACTTGATTCTGGGGGCTTAAAAAGGCGATAGCCAATGAGGTCTACATGTCATGGATAAACACTCCTCCCCATTGTGTATTTAGTACTCTCATTCTACATAACTTCAGATTCAATCTACTTTGAATTTTACAGGTTTTTTTTTTGGTGAATTCCTTTTTTTCCACTTATTTTCTTCATGAAAGATATGAGGGATGCCATTTTGCTGGTTGCTAGGCTGTTGTTCAATGAAAGAACTGTTATGTCACTTTCCTTCAGCTGGCTGGCAGGGTATTGAACGTATCTTAATTACACATTAAAGAAAATTCTTGTACATATGTTTACCGTAAAATGCAGGGTATGGTGATTCTGTTTGAAGTTGACTTATTTCACTTTTGAGTAAAAACAAATAACACGAAAGGAAAACACAATTTTTATTCTTATACACTGAAAAATATACTATGTAGAGAAGGTTTTTCAATATATACAAAAACAATAAACATGTAATGCATTTTATGTTAGAAAGCTCATTTTAATTTTCTATTCAGGAAAGGTTACTCTTTGTTTTACATGATACTGAACAAACCGAACATCCGTTATTCATAAAATTATTCACTACAAGTAAAAATCATTTTAGTTTATTTCTCATTAGTTATTTTAAAACATGACATACAAGATTTAGTATTAGTGTCTGTTGGAAAATAAACAAAACATATTGTTCAGAAACACACAAAAATCATTCAATGATTTCAGAAATTTTAATACTTTTAAATTGCAAAATCTATGAATAAGTCTCCCAGTTTTTTGTTATACATGTACTATAGACTGTTGGCTTGATGAATCTTTCAGCCCCACAGTGTTATTTACTCTATATAGCATGGCAGTTGGTAAACCCCACTTTGTACTGCTTATAGTAATACCTTAGCTTGATAAAACATATAGCCTCATATCGCCCTACTGATTTTATATTCTGAGCTAGATTAAATCCCATATTATAGTGGTTAGTGTTGGATGAATGAAAATTGTACGACCACATTATCATGCCTTGGCATAGGAAGCAGGGCAGGTTGGGGAGGGGAGTGTGCTGGCCTCTCTCTACTACTTTTTTGGCTGATTATATAAAAAAATTTAACTTTTGATCTGTCCACCAGACATAGATACCTAAGTTTTGCCCTTCCTCCAAATTTTGATGTGTTTTCTGCATCTCTGTGGTGTTGTAAACCCTATGGGAGAGATTATAATCCCATCTTATACCAACTTCTATAGAACATGGGACAGGTGCTCTACACTCTGATGTAACTGCTGTTTTATCTTCATGTCTTGAGGTAAGACAATTCTGATAGGGTGTGGTGCAATTTTGTATCAAGTTTTCTCATTACTGTACTTCAGATGGCCAGCCTACAAAATAAAATGTAGTGGTTTGATTCTATATATTCTAAGAAAACATAGAGTGTGGCATTCTAAGTTATGTGAAGATTGTTAACAAGAGGTATGATAGCCAGGAAGATGGATAAGTCACTACAAATCAAATTGAAATACAGAACATTACAACTGCACTTAAGTAAATGTTCAAGAACACTTTGTAACTGTTATAAAATTAATGTCATTCTATGTTCAAATAAATAGATTTTGGAACATGATCAAATGTAGGCTATGATATATTTTAGTGGCTGTAATATCAGGTATTATTGCTAGACAACACAATGAAAGAACTGAAGAGTACTGAGGAATGGAATTCCATGCATATAAACCAGGGACTTTTGCTTCAAAATTTCTATCTTTAACTTCCTCAGGAGTTGTAAACAACTGTCAAACGGTTTCATACATATATCAGGTACTTCAATCTGATTAAAACCATATCTTTATGCCACTTCTCTCTTTGTCCCATTGCGGATAAAGATATGGCAAAACTCTGTAAGGGGTCATGTTCTGGTGAACTCTGAGGACGTTTCAGTCAACGAAACCGTTATTTCCCATAACCAATCAATGACTCGGCTAAGCACGTGATAGTGACACAATATGTAATAAACACTGTTCAAAAACTTCCTTGTGGGTCACGCGTTCTGTGGATATTAATTTCATTCCTAGGAATTTGTAGCCGATCCACTGATTGGCTGTAAATCAGAGTTCACCAGAATATGACCCCTTACGGAGTTTCGCCAGATCTTTATCCGCACTAGGACAAACAGAGAAGCGGAATAAAGATATGGGTTTAATCAGACTGCAGGTACTTGACTACAAGATGTCATTCCAAATTCAGTTAAAACAGGAAATATTTTGATGTATTACTCACATGATATGGAATAATTATTTATCATCACCCCTCTTTAGTTTTCCTTATATACAATTCATACTTGAAAACATGAATTTTCTCTAGTGTTTGGGAGCAAAACAAACACAGAAGTCAAAGAAACACAATATGTAGAATGCATTTCAAAATCCACTTTATATATTTTCTAGTTTTAAAATTAAAACTTTATTTATTTTACGAGTTTCAAACAACTTATATAAATCCTGCTCATTGACACGGATCCTGGCTTAAGGGTGTTGTTTGTGTGGGAGGAAACCGGAGTACCCGGAAAAAACCCACAATGCCAGGCTGGTGACAACCCCAGTATTTCGCATACCATACCAGGAAATGAACTGGGGTCGCATTGGTGAGAAGCAAGCACACTAATGACTGCACTACCTGGCCCCTTATTTTCTAGTTTTATTGTTCCATAATGCTGCACATGATGCCTATCTATATACGATGAATTCTGAATTTCCTCTGATTTTATGTATCTCTAAATCTTTAAGATTTAAGCAATGAAGGTTACTTGTCGAGAAGAATATGTAAGAGTCGTTAAAATTTATTTTGTATGAATTTTTATTCACTGGAGCAAAAATATAAGCCACAAGTAAGTATAAAGCTATAACAAAGCAAAGGGCAATTCAATTTCCTTTCTCTTATTGCTTGTTTTTTTTAATAAATAGATTGCTGTAAATGCACAGTTTATAAAAAATTGTGTACATCCAATATTACAGAGCCATCATGCTTATGTAATACAAAAATTGCTAATACCTTTTTATATATGTTTTTGTAATCTGAACATAAGAACACAGTTCAAGAGAGTTATATCTATACTGAGCAGAAACATATGTTGTTTTTCTATATACCCATGCATTACTTTTATGCCAGAAAGGATGGAGGTTGTGCTAAAAATTCAACTTTTGGGGGAATTTCCAAAATTTACTAGCTTCATGTCTACCATAATCTGGAATTCTAATGCATTTTGTTTGTAATACGGGATCTCATTGGCTGTCCGATTTAAAAACTGCAAGGGTATTCACGATACCCCTGCAGTTTTTGATATGACGTCACGATACCCTGCAGTTTCTGATTTATGATGTCACGATACCCTACAGTTTTAATATGACTGTGATTAGCGACTTGGCTTAGAAAACCATAACTCTGTGCTTCTAGTTGTAACAAGAGGCCCAAGTGGGCCTATATCGCTCACCTGAGTACCTATATTATCAGTCATGCATGAAGGAAGAATTCATTTATTTTTGCATTAATGTGACTAAGTCAACACAGATGTTGAAAATATGTCAAATTTTAAATCAGGCTAGAATAAAAAACAACATTTTTTTGCACATCCATTCAGGTGATTTTGATATTAAGCATTTCCTTTGTCTCTGCAAGAAGTCATTCAGGGCAACAAGTTAGTCATTTTCTTTAGGTGGGGCCTTTTGTTGACTGATTTCAAGTCTGTGTCATGAACAACAATTGTTTCAAATATTGTCCAGATCTAACTTAAAATTGCCTAATTTCATATGTTGAGTGTTGAGAAACATCTAAAAACTTATTTAGATGTGTAAAGAAATGAAAAAAAAATTTTGACCACAGCTGGATTTGAACCCCTACTCTCCATATTTCAATTACCAAGTGGTATATGTACTATTGTGAGAACTGCTTTTTAGACATGGTGGCATTATCTGTTAACCAATTTGGATGAAATTTACCAAATTGATAGCGGACTTTTAGTACTTCATGTATTCCATGTTTCATTAAAATCTTTCATGTGGTATAACAGCAGAAGTGAAAAATGTGATTGAATTGTTCCTATATACCCTCATTTGGAAGTCTTAAAAAATTCATAGAAAATCCAAAAATTGAGATATTGACAAAATTCTTTCAAAGTAACAATCCTTACCATAATTATGATCACAATAGTCCATAAGAAATCATCATTATCAATTAACTAGGAAATATGACACTTTTTTCTGCATTGAATCACCAAGTCCAAAGAAATGTCGAAAAAAATTCTTAAAATTTGATTTTGGAAGGGAACCAAAATGACAATACATCTTCACTCATCCCTCTAGATCATTTCTATGCATTCTGTTTGTCTCTGTATACAGCCCGTATGAAAAAGAATATTGTTAAACGAGGGAACTCTTTTGTGACCTACTCTTGACTATGGTGGCGCCACCTGTAAAGAGGTCTGGACGAAAACAACAGAATTTGAAGAGGATCATAAGTGACTTATTTCTACCAAGATTTATTAAAATCCTTCAAACAGTTTTGTAGAAAAAGTTGAAAATGTGAAAAATCCCCCCCCCCCCTTTTTTTTTTGGAAGTCTTAAACGTAAAATTCCGAATTTCATATGTTGAGTGTTGAGAAACATCTAAAAACTTATTTAGATGTGTAAAAAAAAAAAAAAAAATTTTTTGACCACAGCTGGATTTGAACCGCTACTCTCCATATTTCAATTACCAAGTGGTATATGTACCATTGTGAGACCTACTTTTAGACATGGTGGCATTATCTGTTAACCAATTTGGATGATCCGCACAAAAAACAAAACCTTTGAAAAGGACTATGAGTACTTGCATCCTACCCAGTTTTATCACAATCCTTCAAGTTGTTCTGTAGATCAAGTTGAAGATATGAAAAATTGTCCCCCCCCCCCTTTTCTTGGAAGTCTTAAAAAATTCATAAAAAATTCAAAAATCGAGATATTGAAAAAATTCCTTCACACCAGCATTCTTTACCATAGAAATGATTAAATGAAACCAATGAATGCATCAATGTTTACTAAAAGAAAATAATAACTCTTTAATGCATTAAAATAACAAAGTCCAAAATAAAAATGAAAAAACGTCAAAAATTTGATTTCGGAATGGAACCAAAAATATCAACACTTCTTCCCATATGCCTCTTTCTCATTCCTATGCAGTTGGTTTGTCGCTGTATGCACCCGATCTGAATAAGAAGTTTGTCAAAGGAGGGTACCCTCTGTGACCTACTTTTGTCTGTGGTGGTGCCACCTGTTCATGGATCCTGACAAAGATGACCACATTTGTCGGGACCTTGAGTATTTGATGCATGCCAAGTTTCATTGAATTCCAGCAAGTGGTTCCGAAGAAAAAGTTCAAACTGTGAAATGTTTACACCAATTATCCCACCCCCCCTTTTTCTTGAAAGTCTTAAAAAATTCATAAAAAATTCCAAACATAAAATATTGAAAAATTTTCTTCGCAGTAGTATTTCTTACCATCAAAATGATCAAATTAAACCAAATTAATGCATCAATGTTTACTAAAAGAAAAAAATACCTCTTTTCTGCATTAAAATTACCAAGTACAAAAAAACGTCAAAAATTTGATTTCGGAACGGAACCAAAAATAACAACACTTCTTCACACATCCCTCTAGATCATTCCTATGCATTTGGTTTGTCTCTGTATGCCCCCGGTCTGAAGAAGAAGTTTGTCAAAGGAGGGTACCCTCTTTGACCTACTTTTGCCTGTGGTGGCGCCACCTGTTGATGAATCTGGACGAAAAACAACAACACTTGTAGGGGACCATGAGTACTACATGCTTATCAAGTTTCATCAAATTCTGTTCAGTGGTTCTGGAGAAGAAGTCGAAAATGTGAAAAGTTAACGACGGACGACGGACGGTGATTGATCACAATAGCTCACTTGAGCCTTTGGCTCAGGTGAGCTAATTATATTTGTCAAATGCATTAGAATGGGGTTACCATGCTTGTGTTTTACAAAAACTGATAGGGTATCGGCGAATACCCTGTCAGTTTTTGTAAAACACTCGCATGGTAACCCCTAATTATAAGCAGTTCTAACTCCTAAAACCAAATGTATAACATTTGTGTCCTGTAATACCCAAAATTCATTGTTGTGGATGAATATTCAATAGTGGAGAGACAAATTTATGAAATGTCACTAATTTCATTACTTTTATAATGCACAGAGATGATGCCTTCAAGTTGTTAAAGAATTTTTTTGATATTGTAAAAATAATACCACATTTTTACTAACCAGCTTGGGGATTCAAGATAACATCATAAAATAATTGATGCCCCCAAAATTGACTCATCAATTTATATCTAAGTTTTATATATTTTGTTCAGAACATTTAAAAATTAAAAGTCAAACTGGAACACACTGACACATCTGCCTATATATAAATAGAAAAGATTGAATAATAGCACATTACAGGTTACAGAGATAAAATTGACACAGTCAAGCTCTGGGGAAGACTTAACAAAACGTTTGTTAACGTTGATTAATTTGTTTTACCATGAACTGTTCAAAGCATCTCTGAGACTTTGGTAATGACTGGGAACTCTGTATGAGTGTAGAGGTAAGTTCTAATGCCAGACAATACGGCAGAGTCAGGTGATGAACAGAATTATCTCCCTTCCACTCCATATATGTGCTGTCAGTCTTCCTATAATTGAAAAATCAATATATCTGACCACTGTAATAATTTTAGGATGCAGTTAGGTTTAATTCTTTAATATTTTAATTTGCATTATCTATATAATTTGGGTAGTCAAGGCAGGAGTGGCCTACGGATCAGGTACTCCTATCCCATCATCTGATGTGATCTCTGAAGTCCAGGGGCTTGTTCTACTAAAGAACTTACACAAAAATTGTAAATATTAGTAACACACTGAACATAGAAATTCGCAGAAATGACTAATTTTTTGCATGAGGTTTGTTTAGTTTCACTATGGGTTTTTATTTTTGCAATAATTAAATTAATTTTCGAGTATTCCAATTCTTATCAATTCAGGTGTCCAAAAATTACGATTTACTGCATGTTCCTTAGTAAAATGGACCCAAGGAGTTATAACTAATGATTACCTATATAGATGATACCACGTCTGTGTCAACGTCACTTACTTTCATATTTTACATGCTTATTTCTCCATGCTACATAGAGGAATAGACTGTATAGTAGTGGTTAACAGATTATTGGAGGGGACATTGGTTTGTTTATTGACTTCTGTAAATATTTATTGCCAATCACTAAACTTAATTTAAAATCTTCTGGATTGGTTGGATGCTATTTGCTCTTTTGAAATTTTCAGCAGAAGTGACCCAGAGAAAGTCACCTTTTTCAAGCAAATACATGTCTTATTGTCATATATATAATCGTTATACCAAAATCAAAAACAGAAATAATATGAGTTACTTTAATTATATAGGATGACAGATCCCTCATAAATCTCTTATTAAACTAAATATCAAGTTGTGTTTGTTTATATAAATTGCTGTAGCCCCAGAAGCACTTATCTTCCATGTAATGTATCAGAAATGATCAAAGGAAGGTAGCAAAATGATACACAGATGATAAACTCAAAATGTCTTAGATTTTCCCTACATCTCCTCCATATAAGTAGAGTTTAAATGTTTGTTTGATTATACATATGCTCACCAATCCGTAGACTGTTCAAGACCAAACACTTTGAATAAAACTTTTACTGCATGTTGACATTTCATTCTATAGTTCCTACATTCTTTGGCCGATGCCTGATATATGGTAGCATCTGTATCAAGTAACCAAATCTGTAACATAATTTATACCACCGTATGTTATTATTTTTTTTACGACATTAGCTTATAAAAGTAGAAAAAAAGACAATGTTTTTGAGGTAGTGAGGGGTCTTTTATGCGCCACGCCTACTGTAGCAGGACCTTTAATTTATGTTTTCACCTGAAAGACAGAACACCAGTCTGCCGTTTAGAAGACCAGTAATCAAATGACAGGAGTCGAACTTGGGACCGCTCAGTCTTGAACCGAGTACTTTATCCACTGGGCCACATTGGCTTCAATAAGTTGGAAACCTGTGAGTTAAAAGCCTCTAGAGTTATTGCATCATATCTACAGAGTTGAACGACAGACAGCTTGATTTCTATTGTGTACCCAAGTTAATGGGGAATCCTTATTACTGCATATCATGGCTTTAAACTAGAAATTTTGAAAAACTCCAAATTTTCAATACTTCAGTTATTGCTTTTTGTGGTTTTTTTTAATATTAAAATTCTGAGATATTTAGTAGCTCTCCTTAATAAGGATTAATTGTAGTAGCTCTTCTAAACTAAGGTAAATGATTCTTAAAACACAATGTAAATTTACGATCAGTCTATTTAAATACAACAATTATACATGTACTTCCATACAAGATTTAGTGATCCTTCATACTTCCATACAAGGTTTAGTGAACCTTCTAAGATACATTTATTTGCATAAAATGTTATGATCACAATATCATAGTTCTCTTACCAATATATGTATGACCTTATCCCTCCTCCTTGATGATACTAAAAACTTGAAGCTAGTATACATCACGCTTTGCTCTAAAATTAATCTGGCACAAAATTCCTCTATATCAAAATATCTGTTAAAAAAAACCAGTGGAACAATTTATTCTTTAACGTCCCTATAAATATAAATAGACAAGTAATAGATGACTGACCCTTCCATTATTTTCCCCTTGATGACGCACTCTGAGATATGAAAAACCTCTGACAAATGACATATTAGTTTATGACATCATAAATACTGCAACTGAAAAATCCTTGAGAGTCCTATTCTTTTACAGGAAGTGGAGGCTAAATGTATGAACGAGTGTTTTGTAGAATATGCTAGTTGTACATTTCTGTTGAAAAATGGGGCTTTGTGCATTTATAGTGACAGAGTAGGTCGTTCAAACCAGACACTATTCTAACCAGATATTGTTCAAACTAGCACTCTTAAAACCAGACACTGTCCAAACCATAGTACTCAAGATTGCAAATACTCATTCCGTTCATGATTTGTGATTTAGTCACCTACCAAATCTATTGTTCTAAACATGGGCAGATTTTCTGCCCCACTGAAGAACTAAGGAATGGTGTGTATAAAAGCACAAGTCAAAACGGTCAATCAGTAATCACAATCTTGCGTATCCTATAAAAATAAAACATATCATTTTGGAACACTTATGTATACTGGAAATTCAATCACAATATTTATTTGAAAAAAGAGTGTAATTATTTACTTATAAATAATATCCATGCAACTTGTTTGGATTTATTTTTTTTTAAATGAAATGTGAAATTATTGACTTAGTTTACTTAATGTTACCGGTAGACATTGTATGTACAGGTAGAACAGTTTTCAAATGATGATCAAATCAAATTTAGGACTAAATATGAAAGAAATGATATATGTTAAAACTATTAAGGGATACTTATGCATTTTTTTTTCACTCACTTAGAATTGAAAAAAAAGTACAATAATGGGTTGAATCATAATTATTGTCCATTATATACATAACATTATTTTCCTGACCTTTTACGCTGTTCTTTAGAATTGTCTAATTCTCCTGGATTACAGAATATAACGGCATGTCTGTATATCTTGTAAATAGCAGTAGACGACATGATTCCTATCAACAAGATGAATAAAGAGGTAGAATCTATTACAAGAAAGAACATAGTGTAGTAAAAAATTACGAAGCTCACCTCATGGGTTTTTGACCATGATACATTTTCATTCATGTGGGCATAGAGAAATTAATACCCAGACCAGTTATAGCTCAGACACAGCATTTAAAACTAGATTCCTCCTTAACACATAAAGATGCATCTTTAATGCAAGTTTGAACATCCTATGTGCCATATCAAAGAAATGGAGCTTCTTGACTTTACTACAAGAATCTACTAAACATGCTCAATCAATGGGAAAATTTGGGTCAGACACAGCATCTGAAACTAGATTCCTCCTTTACACATAGAGACGTATCATTGGTGCAAGTTTGAACATTCTATGCTTTATATTAAAGCAATGAAACTTCTTGACGTTGTGGACACAGACACAAACATGGACACCAATGTGGATGCCGAGAGGACAATAGCATAAGCTCCGGCTCATTTTATGGGGTGAAGTAAAAATAATCATTACAAGGACAATGTATGTAAAATATGAAGCTTTATTATACCTTTATGTAGTTATAATTAAGATAATTCCATGCCCATACATTTTCATCATACCGTATTAAATGGATTGGAAGAAAAAATAAAGCAAAATTTTAACAGAATAATAGAAAAATCGTTAGAAAGATTTCCCAAAAGATTTGGATAAGACATATCCTATAATTTCAAAATTTTCATTCTACCTTACAAAACATTTTTAATCACTGTTGAAGTATGCCAACTCCTTTACATATAGGTAATATATAATTGAGTAATACCATGTCCTCCCGCTATTGAGTGACTTTCTTTATACCATAGTATAGAAATAATATCATTTTGAACTACATGAAGATTTAGAATGTTTGGGGTTTTTTTCCAAATGTAACATTAAAATTTAAATTCTTTGAAATCATTTGCATTCCAATGACAAAATATGTAGAATTTCTTTGGATCAGCCTTAGGGTAGAAAATTCAAATGTTACACATAAGAGTATATAAAATGCATTCACCATTTTTGGTTGACTTTTTGACGACTTCTCCCAAAACAGCTCTACACTTTGTACAGAAAACATCTCCTTCTCTTTCTGTAACCGATGGTGATACATGGCAACAATCTAGCAGGAAGAAGGTATCACCAACATGACAGTCATGTGACCTTGGATCCATGGAAATGCTCTCTGGACATGCTGATTGGTCATCGTGTTGATGACAGAACCAAACATCCATCATACTTGACCATTCCTCTGATGGTAGTGGGAACACATGAGTAAACTTTCTAGAACAGAAAATAGTGTACCAAGGTCATATTCCATGTTTGATTGTTGTGATAACTGGTAGTTTGTTGTTTAAAGCTTTACCGAGATATTGTGGCCACCAATATTTAGTGACAGACAAAACTGACTGCCTGGTACAAACTACTAACCTCTGACAGATACAGTGGCAGTTTTTAGTTTCCCACTGGTGAAATCAGAGGGAATTATAGGATTCCAGATTGTCTGTCCATCAGTCATAAATATAGAAGGAAAACAAGAGGCCCAAGTGGGCCTATATCGCTCACCTGAGTACCTAGATTATCAGTCATGCATGAAGGAAGAATTCATTTATTTTTGCATTAATGTGACTAAGTCAACACAGATGTTGAAAATATGTCAAATTTTATTTCAGGCTAGAATAAAAAACAACACTTTTTTGCACATCAATTCTGGTGATTTTGATATTAAGCATTTCCTTTGTCTCTGCAAGAAGTCATTCAGGGCAACAAGTTAGTCATTTTCTTTAGGTGGGGCCTTTTGTTAACTGATTTCAAGTCTGGGTCATGAACAACAATTGTTTCAAATATTGTCCAGATCTAACTTAAAATTGCCTAATTTCATATGTTGAGAAACATCTAAAAACTTATTTAGATGTGTAAAGAAATGAAAAAAAAAATTTGACCACAGCTGGATTTGAACCGCTATTCTCCATATTTCATTTACCAAGTGGTATATGTACTATTGTGAAAACTGCTTTTTAGACATGGTGGCATTATCTGTTAACCAATTTGGATGAAATTTACCAAATTGATAGAGGACTTTTAGTACTTCATGTATTCCATGTTTCATTAAAATCTTTCATGTGGTATAACAGCAGAAGTGAAAAATGTGATTGAATTGTTCCTATACACCCTCATTTGGAAGTCTTAAAAAATTCATAGAAAATCCAAAAATTGAGATATTGACAAAATTCTTTCAAAGTAACAATCCTTACCATAATTATGATCACAATAGTCCATAAGAAATCATCATTATCAATTAACTAGGAAATATGACACTTTTTTCTGCATTGAATCACCAAGTCCAAAGAAATGTCGAAAAAAAATTCTAAAATTTGATTTTGGAAGGGAACCAAAATGACAATACATCTTCACTCATCCCTCTAGATCATTTCTATGCATTCTGTTTGTCTCTGTATACAGCCCGTATGAAAAAGAATATTGTTAAACGAGGGAACTCTTTTGTGACCTAGTCTTGACTATGGTGGCGCCACCTGTAAAGAGGTCTGGACGAAAAAAACAGAATTTGAAGAGGATCAGAAGTGACTTATTTCTACCAAGATTTATTAAAATCCTTCAAACAGTTTTGTAGAAAAAGTTGAAAATGTGAAAAATGGCCAAAACCCCCCCCCCCCTTTTTTTTTTTTGGAAGTCTTAAACGTAAAATTCCTAATTTCATATGTTGAGTGTTGAGAAACATCTAAAAACTTATTTAGATGTGTAAAAAAAAAAAAAAAAATTTTTTGACCACAGCTGGATTTGAACCACTACTCTCCATATTTCAATTACCAAGTGGTATATGTCCCATTGTGAGACCTACTTTTAGACATGGTGGCATTATCTGTTAACCAATTTGGATGATCCGCACAAAAAACAAAACCTTTGAAAAGGACTATGAGTACTTGCATCCTACCCAGTTTTATCACAATCCTTCAAGTTGTTCTGTAGATCAAGTTGAAGATATGAAAAATTGTCCCCCCCCCCCTTTTCTTGGAAGTCTTAAAAAATTCAAAAATACGAGATATTGAAAAAATTCCTTCGCACCAGCATTCCTTACCATAGAAATGATTAAATGAAACCAAATGAATGCATCAATGTTTACTAAAAGAAAATAATAACTCTTTAATGCATTAAAATAACAAAGTCCAAAATAAAAATGAAAAAACGTCAAAAATTTGATTTCGGAATGGAACCAAAAATATCAACACTTCTTCCCATATGCCTCTAAATCATTCCTATGCAGTCGGTTTGTCGCTGTATGCAACCGATCTGAATAAGAAGTTTGTCAAAGGAGGGTACCCTCTGTGACCTACTTTTGTCTGTGGTGGTGCCACCTGTTCATGGATCCTGACAAAGATGACCACATTTGTCGGGGACCTTGAGTATTTGATGCATGCCAAGTTTCATTGAATTCCAGCAAGTGGTTCCGAAGAAAAAGTTCAAACTGTGAAATGTTTACACCAATTATCCCACCACCCTTTTTCTTGAAAGTCTTAAAAAATTCATAAAAAATCCAAAACATAAAATATTGAAAAACTTTCTTCGCAGTAGTATTTCTTACCATCAAAATGATCAAATTAAACCAAATTAATGCATCAATGTTTACTAAAAGAAAAAAATACCTCTTTTCTGCATTAAAACTACCAAGTACAAAAAAACGTCAAAAAAACGTCAAAAATTTGATTTCGGAACAGAACCAAAAATAACAACACTTCTTCACACATCCCTCTAGATCATTCCTATGCATTCGGTTTGTCTCTGTATGCCCCCGGTCTGAAGAAGAAGTTTGTCAAAGGAGGGTACCCTCTTTGACCTACTTTTGCCTGTGGTGGCGCCATCTGTTGATGAATCCGGACGAAAAAGAACAACACTTGTAGGGGACCATGAGTACTACATTCTTATCAAGTTTCATCAAATTCTGTTCAGTGGTTCTGGAGAAGAAGTCGAAAATGTGAAAAGTTAACGACGGACGACGGACGGACGACGGACGGTGATTGATCACAATAGCTCACTTGAGCCTTTGGCTCAGGTGAGCTAAAAAGGGAACAACTCTAGCTGATAGACACATATTAAAATTCTCAGAATGCCTGTTATCTTTTGGCAGCCACTGACCTACTTTTCAGCCCTTATAGATTTGTGGGGAATGGTGAGGGACTTGTATTGCTTTAGCAATACTCTCAGAATGCTTGTTCACACTTGCCTTGACTGGGATTCCTGATGTGAAGAAGGTGAGTGTCTATAGGAGGAGGTTTTATCACCAAACTGGCATACTGCAATTTTCCGATCGACATTTCATATATTCATGCTTTCTTTTTGTTTACTTGCTGTATGGCCAATAAATCAGAGTTTGTTCGTAATAAAAAGGCCAAATATGGAATAAATGTGTTGTTTTAAGGGTATGGAAAGGGGGTCAACTGACTTGAAAATGTTACCTGTTATTGTCTTAGCATTCATGTTTTCTTTTGTTGAAGTTGAATTAAAGATTCACTGATAGTGAAATGACTTTAAAGAAAAATTTTGTCATTATATAAATACAGTGCCCGCCACTTAATTGAATGTCGCATTAATGAATATTTCGTTTTATTGAATAAGATGCTGAAATCCAAAACCATTCTCTATTAAATCTATTGAAAATCCGCCACGTATTACACTAGAATAAAGAAGCAACTTCGTTTATTTGAATAGCGCGATTATCCTACCAAGCATACCTTTGTTAAAACTTCACCGTATCACGCCCAAGGTCATGTTGTTTATTACGGTGCGAGCGACCTATCAATTAGAGATAAATGGTTTCACACCTGTCCCAGTAAAAGCTGTTGACCAAATCACACGTTAAATGTCGAATAGGCCTTAGCGGTAGGGATGAAAGGATTAATTAATTACCAACTGCCGAAGCCATACCGTGCGCAAGATCACCAAAAACATCGATAAGATGACGCTGTTAGCCAACGGCATTGTGTGAAGACTGACCCTACTAGATGCCATCCACTTACTCAGTAAGGCCTGGCACACCGTCAAGCCCACAACTATCGCCAACTGCTTCCGAAAGGCTGGCTTTGTCTCGTCAGACAACGACGCAACCGAAACTGACAATGTCTGGTCGCCAGAGGAGTTGATAGTTAGACGCTTGATGCCTTCATCACAAACGATGGCAACCTGGAGAGCTAAGCTGCCCGGACTGAGGAGAAAATATGCGCCAGTTTCCCTGAAAACGAGACCCGACCGTGCGACACCAGTGATGACAAGGAGGTTGAAGAAACGGCACCAGTAATGCACGGCGAACGTAAAGATGCAATAGCCATACTTTGACGATCCCTTAAGGAAAAGTAAAGCGATGACTTCAGCCTGTTCTATCAGAGTGAAAATTGAAATTTTACTCGCTTGAATATGCCTTTTAATTTGCCTTTGTTAAAATAAATTGTTGAACCCGTCTTGTGTCTTTGATCACCGTGGCCACACGACTGAGATACAATTACATGTGTTTCAATAGACAGCGGATTTATCTTTACAGTCAGACGAGCAGGTGTAATGTAACTATTTAATAACATTTGATCACTGTACTTAAAAACACAGTTGCAAAATTATCGAAAATGTAGTCTATTGACTTTCATGTAGCTCAAGCAAACAAGAAGAGGATCTAAAAGAGGTAACTCTAGTGTATCTATATGTAGATACATGTACAATGATTCCATTACAGATACCGTGAAAGTTATACACATATGCAATTCTTGCACTCTGTCGATCTTCTGGTCTTTGAAACTGCATTCGTTGGTCACGCCGTGTAATTGAATATTCGTTTATTTGAATAATAAAGTCCAGACAAATAGCTTATTCAATTAAGCGGCTTGCACTGTATTGCAATTTATTGCAATATTTGTTTGAGTATTGCAATATACTGAAATACACATTTTGATCTACAATACTCATCCCTAGTCTATAGAGGGTTCCAGCACAGAGCTCAGCCAACAGCCTATTGATGGGGTCAGATTCTGAATTTATCACTGAGTTTTATGCTCTATAATGCATTCAGTTAATTTTTGATCAATTAAAGCCCAAGCCTAAATTTCTGTCTTAATTTGGTCTATAACTAGAGTTAGTTGGTCGAACAGAAATTAGTCTTATACTTTGCTTAGTTTGAAAATTTATCTGGATTAAAGTCACTACTTTGTCTATACTTCAAGCCTATTGATGAAACAGGGTCCAGACTTCTAAGAACATCCATAAATGCTTTACTCATACAAATGGCTGACCAAGCAAACCAAAGAAGGATTCTTATCATATCTGAGATTTGAAGTTCTTACTGTTCCTCATTATTTCCTATCTTGCACAAAAACATGATAGAAAACCAGTCAGAGAACACAAAAGACGTAAGGGGTGTGTTTAGAATCGTGGCGGCTACAGAGCAGCTAGCTCTGCTCGGTAACTTAACGCTTTGCTCGCTTAGTGGCTACATAGCAAAACCAAGCCTTAAATTCTTATGCTACCTTTCAAATTAAAAATGGCGGACATTAAACTTTTTGGCTTTCTCTTCTCCATTTTTGCTTGAAAACACTTTGGTTACCCAATTCAAAGTAAAAATTAAATAGGAAACGATCACACATTGATCCGTGATACGACACTTTGTTCAATCTACTAAAGTGGATGACTTATTTCAAAATATGAAAGAGGATTTATAACTGTCTGCCACTTTACCTACCCGCTAAATGTAGCAGAGCGTTCAGAATGACGTGTTATACTAAACCTAGCAACTAGCCTAGCAGCTACGATTCTGAATGCACCCCGGATGTAAATGTTATATTCCAAACACAATAAAGGGACAGGGGATGTCAGGAGTCAAATTTGTCCTAAATCTTTTCATATGTCACTTTGTGTGAAAGAGGAACTTCTATAATTTCTGTTAAACAATGTTTCGATATTTGTTCTCATAAAGGTAGAAAAGAAATATAAACTTAAAATGTGTAACTTGGATGAAATTCGGAAAAAATTACCAATATTGTAGCCCTTTTGAGAATTTAAAACGAAATATAAATACAACTGGCTGTTCAAATTTTGTATGCTTAATTATCAAGAGACAATTATTTCTAAGTCACAATTTCTTAACACGGGATTTTCAAGGGGCAAACTGGGAAAAACTGATAAATGTTTGATAGGGAATGGGACCATTACACAGATCCATAAGAATTCATGATTAACTAATGTTTCTGATTACAAGTTGGACTGTATCACTATTAATTTGAATGGAATGTGAATTTCCAACTCAACTACTTCTGATATTGACTATACCAACTTACGTGAGATTGGATAATATCTTTGCTTGACACATGCTGCAGAAACAATTTTCCTGGAATTCCTGGATCTGTTTCTGCAGCGTCTCCTGTAGATCCTGTGATCTGTTACTTGGTTTAGTTATAATCTCCTGCCCTTTGTCAACCTACAAGGCATCTGAACATTAAAATCTTAAGTACCATTAGAATATAGATGTTCATCCATGATTTAGTGAAAACACAAGTATAAACATGTAATTCAATCAGTAATTACCTGTCATAGTTATGGTATTTACATGTATTTCATATCAGTTTATTGCAATAGATAGATTACTTAGATTCTGAAATTTTGGGTTTTTTTTGTGATTTTAACTTCCTATTCAGTCATTCAATAGACAAACATTACTATGTTATGCTTGGATTATGTCCATTTGCTTCAAGATGGTAAATCTGAATGCTATAGCTTTAATTAATAACTGTCACACATATAGGTATAGTCAAGTATCTGACTCAGCTCTCTTTATAATGTACCAATGTCATTTCAATATTTTAGCACCACCATGTTTAAAAGCTCAAGGTTGGTAACAGTGATTTTTTTCTTCAAATCAGTCCATTTTAAGGACCCTTCCCAATGGAAATTTCATTGGTTTTTCCCAAAATTTGTCTAAATTTTTCCCAAACATTGATCTTTTAGCATTATGGAGATGAAACAAAAAATTCCTAAATGAGAAGGTACAGGCACCTTCAAAAAAAAAAAAAACAAAACAAAAAAAAAAAAAACAACAAACACACCAGTGCCTCTATGTCACCATATAAATGAAAAACTGATGATGCAACACAAAACCCAAATCAACCAATCATTCACAACATTAATTGTTGTGTACAATACTTCACAAGGATAGACTGCACTTTACAATGCGGTTTCTTTAACGACAATATCATTTAAAACATAAAGTCACCTTACTCACAACACACCAAGGTAACTGAATTCCTCATGCCATATTTCATAATATTACCTGTACCGAAAATTGTATTTCACATGATATGGGTAAAAATGTTAATCCACGACATGTGTGTGGTAAAAAGCTCAAATCATCAAAGATAAAGTTTATGCTGATATCCTTATTCCTAATGCTGATGGAATTCTTTTCAAGGACAACCTCTGTAGCATCCATCAATCTGTAAAACAAATACAGTACGTAATAGTAAAGAAGCAAGAGCATGGATGTAACCTGTTACAATTTTAAAGTTCTCAAATTTTGCATCGGGATGATATAAAGTAATCATACATGCTCCAAAAATAAACAGCTGCAGACAAAACTGTTTTATGTCATCAATAATCACCACCTTTGAGTTAAGCATGCATTTAATTGTAATATAATAAGTTTTCTGGCTAGAAAACATTTTTACAAGCATCAATCTGCAAAGTTGTATTTATTTATTTATTTATTTTTGTTTTAAATAATTTTGGTAACATTTTGTACTTTTCTTACATACTGAATAGCAAGGTCAGCTCATCATTTTCTTTCATGCTTAGAAATACAGCATGCATCTTATAACTTCAAGTACAGAGGCAACATTAGACAACAATCTACTTATTACGTGTACTTTTCAATTAACTATTTGTACTAAATATGAACCCTATGGCTCCTTCACTTAAAAAAATTCTACTTGCTGCCTCTAGCCATGGCCTTGGATAAGGGTAGACTAAATAATCTTGTCTATGATAGTTCTTGATATCGATATCAGATACATGTATGTCACATACTAGAGACGGGAACCACTATCTCTTAATACAAGAATACCAGTACCCTAAAACTGTGTGTCCAATAATTCAGGCGAGTATTGGCAAAATAACCATATTGGTTACTTGAGGCTAGGTCTAAAATACTCACTTCCTGAATGTAAGGTCATGTAGCCAAACTACCTTGAGGAAAGTTACAAATGAATTATCATCTTTATTCTGAATGCATCCTATATGACGATGTTGACGTTCTCAGTATGTTAAGAGGAAGTGTTTGAAAGTAGTTATTACAGACTATTTGTCGAGGGTAAACAGATGTTTGGTGAGCAGAAAATTAAGTCCCAAGTAAACAAGACAGACCATTATTTTACTTGAATCCTTGGACATGTATATGAAGTACTAAAGGATCCAATTTCTGGTACATGACATAGTAATGGGAAAAATCAGAAACTGGAATGGTCTGAATTGTTCAGTCTATTGACTCAGTCTAGGGTCAAGGTAAATAAAATTTGTTGGCAATATCCTATCATTTGCTCTGCAGTCTTCATCTGTTGTATATATACTGGGTACACAAGTGTACATTGTATGAACATTCTATTAGTATTAAAATAATAATTGATATATATTTCACTAAAAAAAGGGTTTGCATGTTTTTATTAATTTCCATTCTCAAAGTCAGAAGAGTCACATGACCAAAAATGTGCCATATTTATCAGAAGATAAGTCTCAGGATTTATCGTCACTATACAAAGATCTGAATATGATGTCACGCCGACACGTACACATCACAGGCAATCGTATAGTAAAGGGGTGGGGGAGATCTGGTTACTCCACCCATAGGGAGTTTTATGGTTTGGAGTAACCAGCTCTCCCCCATCTTACGGGTGTAGGACGTTTTTGGTACACAAAAATAGGTAGTTTCGGTACATGGTACAAAGACGTTTCGGTACATGACTTTGGTCGTTTCGGTATAGGTACCCAAACATCGGTACAGAAACAAATTAAAATGGATATTTTAACAATCTATCATGAAAAAGGTAAAAAGATCAGCACTAGCAAACTGTTACGGAAATATGCCATGCTGTACGTCCCATCGGTACTTCAGGATATGCGATATGTGTGATCTTATTTAAATACAATAATGAAGACTATATACAATGTATATATATATATATGTTTATTTATTTATCTATATTTTACTCATATGCCTTATTTACCTCACGTACTTGTGATCATGCATACTTAAAAATACCTGTAAAGACCGTAAGCCGAACAGTAGACATATTGAGATAAACTTTTTAACTTTTGTATGGACGTAAACTGCATTTTTCTTGAAGTGCCTAAAGTTTCTTAAGGAACTTTTTAGAGTGGATACGAAATGTTACTTGATGAAGTCTATGTATACATATACGTTTGGGCCTACGTCCTTTAGTAAAATTAACCCATGTTTCTATAGGAGTAAGCATCACCTGTTTGGCTAGTCACACTTAGACTAAAATATAGTGAATAAGTCACCCAAACATATCATATGTACCGAAACATCTAACATTTAATTTTAGTGTACCGAAATGTCATTTTTATTGTACTGAAACGTCTTTGCTTGTACCGAAACATCTTTCTTATGTACCGAAATGTCCTTGTACCGAAACATCCTTGTACCGAAACGTCTAGCATTCCTCCTTTCTATACGAGTGCCTGTAGTACACATGTATGCTTAGCTTAGAGAATTTGGTTTATAATAAAGTAGTTCACAGATTAAAACCAGTCACTGTAGAACATTTCTATGTTGCAGTGAAAATAACAGGATACTGCCATCTATCACAAAATCTTACGAATCACTGAATAATGTCACTCTAAATATTGACAACAGTCGTTTAAGTTCACCAATAAAACATGTTTTCATGGAGGCCGCCATTTTTGGAAATAAATGATAAACTCCGAACCCGAAATCTAGAGACATGTACATGACGCATAAACATTGATAAAAAGTAGTGGCCATACATGTACGTCCAGAGACATAGACTACTTGAAAGTTGCCTGTGTCTCTGATACATCTCTGCAACAAAAGGAAAACAAAATCCAATTTAAAGACTATTTGTTATCTAACAGATATCGTATCCATGGAATACCCATTTTTTTCGATGTCGGGGATGTTTGTAAACTGAACCGATAAAACATTTCTGCTTAGAAATGGCATAAATATATGCCAGAGACATGTCTCTGTATATGCGATATACAACATGTCTAAATAAACTTCATTATCATCGAAATCGTCTTTTTAATTTGATAGATGATGGAAAATTTTACGACAAAAAGACCTCAATCTATTTGCATAAAATTCAGAAAGGTGTCGCACATGTCTGTATGTATTTCTTTCCGCATTGAGTGAATAATACTTACAAAGCGAGAATTCAGTTTAGTTGAACAGGCAAGCTGAATGAATGACAGACAAACGGACTGGTAAACAAACAGACGGACACTCAGAGGACCAAACGCTTTGTGCGTCCTGCCTTTATAAAGCATTTTGTTTTGCGCACTATTGATTTCAAATCTCAAATATAACTTTGTTTGCTTGACTTCACCACCCTTTCGTTCCATTTTGCATAACCTCTCTCAGATTTTTTGTGTTGTTCTTTCTTTCTTTGGCCATCACCATATACGTGAAATAAGGTACTCGTCTACTGACCTAGAGGCCCCTAGTTCGACTCCCGCCGAAGGCACTCCTGTGTGTCAGTAAACATCAAAGTTCCATGTCACATAACGACCCCTCACTGCTTCGGTAAGGTCCGCTGCAAAGGTATAAATTTCTATGCAATACATCAGGCAGATGCCATATAGCATATACTTGTACGTGATATAATCGTGGAGTGGCAATATACAAGAATCAATTAATGAATCAATTCTCTTTCTTTCTTTCTTTCTTCCTTAACTTTAAAACATTTAATCCTCACCCCTTCCCACCATTTCTGACCGTTTTAAGAAAGATTTCCTTAATTCTTTTGGGGTATTGCCCCGTCGTTAAAATCATTAAGAATAGACAGCAGAGTACATATAATCTATTTCAAATATATGGCCTCTTCAGCATCATGTTTCGGTATCTATGGTGTGGAGAATACTTCTCATATGTATCAACAGTATACAGTGACGGATTTAACGGAGGGGACGTCCGCCCCTCTGGCAGTGACTCATAATTTTACAAAAAACCTTGTATTTTGACCAATTATGTGTCAAAATCGGCAAATTCCCCCTCGACTCCCGGCAAAGGGGGCCCTGGATCCGCCATGTTCATATGCTCGTTTTCATTCATGTAAATGGAGTCGCGTTATTTAAAAAAAAGGAGGGGGGGGGGAGACAGACTCATTCTAGATGTCACTGTAAACGCGTGGGGTACAGATATGTACGTGTATTTTACCTGTGGATAAAATATCGTTTGCTTTTAAAACAGTCTTTTATCTATTCAAGTACGATTTACGCATATATTCATAAAATCGGATGACGGTAATCCAACCAAATCAACGTATTTGCCGATCGATGATTTTTCCACATACGACCACTTTGTAAAAGTAGACAACATTACGTAGTTGCGGAATTAACAATATAGGCCTACCGTGGACATTTACTTGGTATGGTCTATGATAACCCGGTGATAGATTCTGCGTAACAGGGGGATGAGATTGGGATCTGATTACCAAGAGAGGGATTCAGAAATAGGTTTTATCGAATTATTTCTTTTCAAATAAGCTTTGACAAATTACTTATGTTCTTAATGCCATGTCTAAATATCTAATATATATCTAAATAAATGAGTCCATCAGGCGCGGATCCAGCGGGGGGGGGGGCGGGCCCCCCCCCCCCCTGCAGTGCCCGCCGAAGGGGGCACCATAGTCAATTTTAGAGCCTATTTTACTGCATTTCTGTCTTAAATTTTCAAAATTTCGCTGGCTCGCTTCGCTAGCCAGTTATTCCTTCATATTTCTTTAAATTTGCATTTGAAAAAAAAAAATCGTTGACTCGCTTCACTCACGATCAATTTTATGATAAATCTCCCCTGATCACCGTTTATGATCCATAATATCTTCCAGAGGGAAGCGAAATATATGTGCAATCCAAATTAATATCCAGCGCACAAATGTTCGGCCACGTGGCCTCAGACGAGTAAAATCGTATGGCTACTTGTACATCGTGTAGCAAATGTTCCAAATGTTTGAAGCTACTCGCTGTACAAGATGGATTTCACTTATCCATACAATTTTACTCAAATACGTCTTGTACGTCGTACAGCTTCAGTACAAATTTTTGAAACGCTTGTACTGAAGCTACGCGTTGTAAAAGATGGATTTCATTTATAGCCATTTCTAGAATAGTTTATTTTCACAACGCATTTTGTTTCTCCAAAAGTCTGAAATATAGGAGCTTCCGTGGAGGGGGACTGCATCCACCGGGGACATTTAGGCAGTCCCTAGACCCTGCGCCGAGTTTTACGCCTCCTCCAACTGAAAATCTGGATCCATGCCTGATAAAATTTCCGTGAATTAGAACAAAAGGGACCTAATATGGCACACACGATTTTGCAAGATTTTTGTCATATCTTCTTAGGGAAACCCCATCCCCACCTATGGGAGGGAGGGAGGGGTGAACATGATAATTTTTGACTGAAAATATTACGACAGTTTCTTCCGATTTCAGAGTTATTGCAGAATATTTGAAGTCAATAAAAATGTTGATGATTAATGCAAAAAAGAGCACCAGATTGCACCATTTTGCCTCATTTTTGCAAAATTTTCTCGGGGAGCCCCCCCGAACCCCAACCTATGGGAGGGGCGAACCCCTCCCATACCCTCCCCATTTCGGCCCCCCCCCCCCGCACATGAAGTTCTGGATCCGCGCCTGTTAATGCTCAAAGCAAGTTTATATAACTAATTATAACAAATAAAACTATTTGGTTTAAACAATATTTATTAAGATGTAATTGTTTATATAGTACACACAGAAAGACTTATATTAAGCTCGCTCCTGATAATGTAATTAGTGATGAATGAATTTGCTGGCCTTTTATAAAAGTACATATAACATATAAATAATATTGTTTAGACCATAAATTATAATATATTATATATTATT
The DNA here is from genome assembly GCA_035048485.1 of Pteria penguin. Classification (NCBI taxonomy): domain Eukaryota; kingdom Metazoa; phylum Mollusca; class Bivalvia; order Pterioida; family Pteriidae; genus Pteria; species Pteria penguin. The sequence goes on from CM068585.1 coordinate 30,195,762, forward strand.
ATATTATAATATATGCTAAAGATGAAAGAAATTATATATGAGTGGAGAGTGAGGTCAAGTCGGAGAATAATTAAAAAAAAATAAGCAGAGCAAGATGAGTTGTATAGAGATTACAAACTATGATGGAATAGAGAAGACAAAGCACATAATAATAATGTGTATGTGTATATCTATACTGAAGTAAGAGCAATATTGATGTTGTTAATTAAATGGTAGTGAAGCTACATGCCAAGAACGGCTTGAATTGATAGTCATTTACAGAAATCTATTACTGTCTTTAATGAAGTTTTGGACAGCTAAGAATATGGATCTGTTGACATCTTCACTGTACATAGGACAACCTTTTAAAAGAATATCAGTATTCACATTAACAAATACAATGTATAGTACTGATAGTGTTAACTCAGTCTCTCTGTGGCATGAAGTGGACAATTCAAGAAATAATGTTGTGTTGTTTCATTATGCCCACACTGACATAAAGGCGTTTTTGAAAGATAATTTTTGAAGAGGTCAGAATTCAGAGAGCTACACCCAATTCTAAGGCGTATGTGAAGGATTTGGTATTTTCTCTCACCAACAGTGAAATAAAACAAATAACCAATACTTGCATGGTGACTTTTGGCAAGCTAGAAAGCAATACTTCCACTGTTGTGAACGATTTTACAAAAAAGTCTTATACTTGAACAACTATGACTCAATCTGAACTTTATTTACGGTATCACATATTAGGAAGAAGAAGAAGAAAGAAGACAATGCTACCAGTAAAGTGCGGTGCTCCGAATAGCAGAGGGAAATCTAATAAAGCGATACTCGCATATATCCCGGATTGTTTGCTGCTCCAATTTAGTTTACCTATTTGAAGTTTTGAAATATTTTTATTGATACAATAAATTTACCATATTTACTTTTCATGTCTGTACTATTTTGCTAATTTCACTTCTTAGAATTATCACGCGTTGAGCTTCCCGTAATGTATTGTCCGGAACGGTTTATAAAATAGAAATACGTTGTCAAGCAACACCTATACAATATGGCGGAATTCATGAAGTGAAACGATTGATTAAGTTTATGTTATTTAAATCTTGAAAGATACAATAATTCTGTCTAATGGTGAAAAATACATAAACAGGAAACATGTCTGGGATGAGGTAATGATAACCATGCGGTTTTCTCTTTTAGTATGTTGTTTTTGAAGTGGAAGTTTGGAATTCAAGGTTCAGATTGGAGATCACTAATCACAACATTTATTTAGTTTGATAAGTTTTTACTCCTTAAAGAATTGGATTTTGATGCTGTTACCAGAATTAATAGATAATTATAGGAGGCCCTGTTTCAAGAGACCTTTTTATGATAAATGCAGAGCTGTAATTAATATTAGAAGGAAAATGGTAAATGTTCCCGCCAATTTAATCAGAAGGAAGTCAGATTACATTAAATTTGGAGGGAACAATAATCAATCTTAAAAAGCTCTGCAGTTAATGTGAAAATATCTATATGAGTGAGTGCCCAATCTGATTATAAAACCAAATCTTTTTTTCGCTTATCAATTTGTCCCATTGCAGATTATAGATCTGGCGAAATCTTGTAAGGGGTCATGTTCTGGTGAACTCAAATGACGTTCCACTCAGAAACCGTTATTTCTTATTGCCAATCAATGACTCGTCTAGGCGCATGCAAGTGACGCAATATGTAACAAACACTGTTCAAAAACTACCTTGTAGGTCATGCACGTTGGGGATGTTAATTTCACTCCTAGGAATTTGTAGCCAATCCACTGATTGGCTGAAAATCAGAGTTCACGCGAACATGACCCTTTTCAGAGTTTCGCCAGATCGATCATTCTCTGCATTGGGATAAATAGGGGAGCGGAATAAAGATATGGTTTTAATCAAATTAAGTGAGTTACAGGACGGAACACCAGCCCATAATTGTCAGTTAATAGACAAATGAATCTGTTATTCATTTACAGCTGGGTAAACTAAGAAAATGCAGATGAAATCTTTAATCTATGCACTTTGTGATTTTCATTATACAGAGTTATTTCCCATCAGGGTAGATATTTGATGTCATAGCCATATGTCATTCTAATGTAATCTCAGTGTCTGCCAAAGATATCGGACCGTCGGACCGGCCGGACAAATTTTTGATCGGTCTGATTTGCGTTATTTCGTGCCGGACTGGGTTGTCCGATGTTGGTTCCGCTACTATGATGTCCAGTGTTGTTTCCGCTACTATGTTTACTCTGAGTCTCGTAAATTATTTTACTTTCGGTCAGACAAAAATAATTTTGGTCCTATGAAATGTTTCACCTAATAGGACCGAATGTTCTATGGAGTCCCAAAAACTTTCGCGGACACTGTAATCTTAATTTCTAAAGTCCTTTTAATTTTGATAATTGAATCCATATTTATCGTAAAACTGTGAAAGTCTTAGTATTAGAGTTATTTCATGGCTCAGACATAATACATACAGATTGTCTGGCAAAGAGTGTCAGACCTTAAAATAACGTTAGTGTTGTGGTGTCAAACTGTAGGGGCCCCTCCAACAAATAAAAATATTGGCTATGATTGTTACTGTGTACATGTCACAAAAAATAAACAGGATTAAATTTTATTGATCTTTCATTAATCTTTAAACATCTGTCTCTACCACTGTCTGCATGTGTATCTGTCACATACACCATAACCAATGGATCAAAGGGGAGTACACATTGTTTTAGGATATAATAAACATTTCCTATTGAATTCTAATTGAGAGTGCTTTGTCAAATAATTGCAAAGATTGTAATAATGAAACTCATTTGGTGTATTCTTCGATTTATTTTCCGATAATTAATATGAAAATTGTTAGATTTTACAACACTGAGTGTAATTATCACATGATGTGAAAATGTTTATATCATATATAAATTTACAGAAATAATTAAGAATTCTATTTAATTATTTTGTATGTCCATGTAATGTTTGAACATGTTACCTTTCAAAATTTCATATCATAATCTCAGTGACAATGTAATAAGTATTATATATATATATATATTTTTTTATTTTACAGTGTGGTTCCGTATCAGTCTAAACAAAAAAAAATTTCCACATTGCCTGCCATAGATGCCAAGAACGACATTCCAGATCCTTTAGATTTCTCTTTTTGTAGACTAAATAGAATTGAAGGTATAATTGAGGAGAAAGATTTTAGATAAATCAAAGCTCTTTAATTATTGTTTCTCTGTTGTTTTTATTGTTGTTTATCAAAAAAATGTTACACAAATTGGAGCAAGAAATTAACAAAATATATCCATATGTATAATTGGTCAGTTGATTGATTAAGCTCAGTTTTACGTCACTTTCATCAATTTTTTCAGTCATATTGCCTCATGACATTAGGTCAGATAACCAACCTTTTAGAAATATACTCACTGTACGTGGCACTGTTCAGGAGTAGAACTCAGATTGCCTATAAAAAGCAATTGACTACTACATCATATGTGCTCCCATTATGTATAATTGTATTGTATGTTACATTCTTTTCATTTACTGATGTAACAAATGAGTGAAAATATATAATTGGTATTTCATGGTTCATTTTTAATGGGGCAATTGTTGATTTATATAAAAAATTTCAGTCCATAATGGAAAAATATGAATGAAAATCTGTAATATTTGAAAGTGTTTTCTGGGTCTTGTAAATTCTTTTGTCTAATTGGCATGGACAGTTTTATATTTATTTTATAACATGAGTCATGTGATTCTGTCTGCATGTACTGTTTCATAGGAGTTTTTTTTTTACAGGATTTTCATCCTTAAGTTTAATCCAAGAAATTCTTGAATTAAGTGTTCCTTTATACATACATCTATTACAATATTAATTGATTAATTCACATTATGACCACAATGTCTTATTTCTTGATACTAGTCTTGAAGTTTGCTCCAGGCCATATAGCTGAGACTAGTACCAGCTTGGTATCACTAATTAGCCTAAGGTTCACATTAGCTGAGTTTCCTTGAATCTTCACTGCAATTGTGGCAAGGTCCAAATAACACTCGCTTTGACTTTCTTCTGGATGCACCTGTCATGCACTTTATTCATGTGAAACAAAATTGCACTCATATGCATTCCTTCCATCACTTTCCTCATCTACAATTAATAATCATGTGTATAAAATCTTATAGATGCAGCTGATGAGGAACCAAGAAAACCCTACCTCCGAAAAAATAAACATCAGGTGGAAGAGGAAGGCGACAAATCTAACAGCCGATGCCTGCGTCTTAATAATAACAACCTTACAGACATCACAAAATTGTCAGAAATTATTGAAACTAAATTTGACAACCCATCAAACATAGCATGGATAGATCTATCCTTCAATGAGCTCACAACTGTTGATCCGGTAAATTAGCACATACAAAACTAATCGTTAATTTCCATGAAATTCTTATCAAGATGGAATAAAACTCTTTGATCAAACAACAATGCAATTTCAACCAATGTAGTGTGCATTCTTTATTGGTTTTTATGGGAAATTTTTACATATCATTATTTATCGACATTTATTAATTTTGGTTGAGCTAAGCTTTTAATAGTACAGGTATATCTTCAGTTTAGACTGCATAATTAGTTTGTTAAAATGTCAGATGCAAGCAAATTAGGACAAGTTCTCTTTCTTTAGTATGGAATATTTGTACTCTTGAGACATAGTTTCGCTGAGTTTAAAATAATTACCTTTTCAATAATTTATAAGTATTTCTAAGAAAATGAAAGTGGTCTTTATAGGTCAGTGAAGGAGTTTTATATCTTTCCATGCAGTCATGAAATGAGTTATACAGAAATTGTGAAATAAGTTATGCCATGCAAATGTAACCTCAGATGAAATATTTTCTCCTTTTCAGGCACTATGTGAGATTACTGGTATGCAGATCTTATATCTCCATGGTAACCAAATATCTGATGTCAAGGAAGTTGAAAAACTATCATCTTTACAGAATTTACGGAAATTGACATTACATGGAAATGCTTTGGAAAAAATTAAGGTATTTTTAAAAAATGATATATTTCACTGTTATAAAACATCTTTGTTTTTATTGTTTAAGAATGAAGAATTTTCTGAGTTTAATGCTTCATATTTTGTCTTAGGGATTTTGAAATTACAAAATGTATTAAATTATCATAAAAAAAATTCCATCTTATGATATAGATTTGTAAATTTTAATGAAATTGATTATAGTATTCATGTACAAGAATCTGTCAAGTCAATTCACACTTCATGAATTATTATTTTACTATTTTTGGAAAGAATGTTAAAACTGTATACATTTGCTGACAATTTATAACTCTGCAGGATCATGAATTTTCAACAGTTTCCTCCAAGGATTTTTCTTGGGCCTTTTGGGGGCAATTATCTAATTATACATTCCCAATGTAAGAATTATACATTTCCTTACTGGAAATCTTTAAGAAAAAAATTTGCATGAAGTTTGACATAAACATATATCAAGAAGAAGAAAAATGTACCCTAGATTCATCATCATTTTCCTCATTATCTCATGTACTCGTTTATTTCAAGGTCGTAAGATTTGACCAAATTGTTGTTGAGGTATGAAAAATACCAGTAATTATATTTTACTTTTTTCTTCTTCATTATTTCAGTAAAAAGAAATTACCGGGATAGAAATTTACTCAGATATAATCATTTATGTAGTATACAAGGATGTGATTTTGATTCCTACTACAACTACATAAATGAAAAAAGAAAAGATTCATAAATCTGAATAAATGGTAAATGAAAAATGAAAAGAAAAGAATTGCCTTTTGTTACAATAAATGTCTCATTTTATTTAAGTTAAATTACATATATCTGACCCTTTTTTTTCATAACTGAGTAATTTGTGTCCTGGTAGAATATTTCAAGTTAACTGCAGGTTGACAATTTTGTTGAGACAATATGAACAACATGACATTTGTAAAGGATTATTATTTTTTTTAATATTTTGAAAAAGACCAAATTAGGTGTTGCACTGGAACATTATGTTAGCATTTCACCTCTGATCAGCTTATGTTTGAACTCCGATTATGGACATCGGATAGTTTATCATTCTTTAACAACAGGATAAATAAGGTGAATACTGTATGTTCCTTAATTTGATTCCTATGTATCATAACTACATTATGCTATTATTAGAATGAATAAAGAAAGCTGTATAATCAGTTTCACAATAAATAAAAACAACAACAACCAAACAGCAGAAAATCTTGAACCCCTAAGCTGTTCCCCATGATGTGTTTAGAGTCCACTCAATTGAATTATTCCTCTTCTCGCAAGGTTGTTAATTTGCAGTCGATATGAAATATGTATATTCTACTATATAACATTATAACTTTATTTCATTGCAGCAACTTTCACTCATTCATTATATGATCTCATACTACATACTTTCATATTGGTTATTGTTTTACTATATGTATATTATTTATTATACACAATGTGGTTAATAATGGAAAAGGGCTTGGCTGTTAAGAAAATTAGTGAGATGTATATAACCAATAGAAGATTTGAAGTTTTTATTTTAGATGTACTTATACTGACATGCATAGAGGGTTATTCTTATTTTTCCTTATACAAATGATCTATCCCTTTTTGGAAACAAAAATTGTAGGACATTAATGAAAAAAAAAGATGATTCTAGTTTACACATGGATTTTGTTGATAAATCCATAGAATGTTTTGTATGTGTTAATTTAAGTTTGCCAATATTAAAAAGTATATTATTTTGACAACAATTGACTGATCGTCAAATGCCCAACATTGCACCTTTTGGCACACTTTTTCATTATGGCGTCATAAATAAATGGTCCCGTCAAACATAATTTTAACTGCAACATCACAATGAAACTACGTAATGAGCGTGGTTAAATTTGGATCTGACTATCCCTCAAATGGTATGCTGTTTTTGTGTAAGAATTCTGAATTTCTTTCTTTAATTTTAGGGATATCGTCAACATATTCTTTCCTTGCTTCCTCAGTTGGATTCCCTGGATTTCAGTCGGGTAACTAAATGTGATAGAAGAACAGCAGACACATGGAATAAAATGAACAATGCAGCCAATAAGAAGAAGAAAACAGTGTCTGAAGATGACGATTGAACATAAGTTATCTTCCCCTGACAGAAAGTTTACCAACATTTGAGAGTTACCTCTCTTTGTTTCATTGTTTCGTTTCATTTCTCTAACTATTTTAATCTTGTAAAAAGTGAACAAAATTTTATTTTATAAATAGCTTTTGGTAGATTTTCTGAATATCAATGGATATACGGTGTTCTTTATCTAGTGCCTTTGCATGTTTTGGTGATAAAAATAGATATGAACAAAATATGAAGAAATATGTGTATAAAATAAGTCAAATATTAATGGACCCAGTGACTGATACTGGGTTTGATATTTTGAACAAGTATTAAACAAAAGTGTTTACAAGAGTAATATCTTATGACTTATTTTGCCTTCTGTGTTACCAATCACTGATAATGTTTTGTATTCTGCTTTAATGTAGTAATTTGTTACTGTATATATATTATACCAATATCTATTTAGATCTGTGATAGATCAAATAAATTTTTATTCATTGATCAATAAATATAAAACAAACTCACAGTGCAGTATTAATACACTTTATTTTCCCATTGATATTTATTTCATTATATCACACATAATTCCCACAAATCATTCAATCTGGGAGAACATGGTGTTTAGATTATCCATTTATAAATTTAATTGTCTATTATTTCATTCTAGTTCTGAAAATAGTTTATGATTTTAATGTTGTAATTACCAAAATAAAATAAGTGTACAAATACATAACAAAGGTCTCTTCAAACTGAGTATGAAGCAGTCTCAGATTGGTGCATATAAGTACATGTTCTTGTAATAAGGGATTCATTTGTTTGTTTAGTAAATTTTTTCCATTTTCCATGGGGGGTGTTATTATTTTATCATACCTTTTCACTCAATTGGTGGTAGTATCTGCCTGTTACATGAAATCATAATTTTTAAAAACCCACACAAGCAGATGATAATCACAGAGCTGATTCTAGATAGTCATATTACCACTAGACCAACCTGCCCAATAGAGAGTTTCTGCTTTACTCATTAATCTGCAAGTTCAATAAATGTTAAACTTAGTAAGAGTATCACAAGAGACTTTGGGTTTCTGACAATGAGCTTGTTGTGGCATAACTAGGTAGTTGGAGGCATTGGAGGCACAAGTTGTCAGAACATTGAAAAGCAAACAATAAAAAGGATCACAGTTCTGAAATTTTAAACGGAAAAAATTTACAATGCAGTTACCAAGCAACAGATAAGAAATTAACCTATACACTATGAATAAAAATATCCTTAAAATGGAATAAAGGGTGTCAAGTTACTCCTCATTGTATACACATAGCAATATAATATATATATGTGTGTGTGGCTTTTGTGTCAACAGTATAGTTTTGTCCTGATATGCCGGTATACATGCCGACAGTCCGAGTTTTCTCCTGGTATGACAATATATATATGTGTGCGGGCGGAACAGTTTTCTTTTAGCATGCCGTCAAACGTACTGACGATCTATAGTTTTATCCGGGAATGGCGGTTTCCCGCTATTACTGCATGTTGAGATATTCCTTGTAGTGTGTTATACAAGACTACAATCATGTTCATATTTATACCGGCTTTCTGATTATTTACTTAATCCTGTTTTCTTCAGGGACAGTCCGGTACCAAACCGAAGGGGACTACAGATTTCCCGTCTGTGTGTCGGTCTGTCAGTCATTCCCTCACAAATCATTAAAGCATTTGAATGAATTGTTTTGGTCATAAGTTTCAAATCGTCGTCGTCATCATCATCACCAGCATTGTATACCGGTATGTGTTTTAATTAAAGGGTCTACAAAACGGGCAAACACAGAAATTTAAGCAACTATACCGAAAAGCATTGAACTGAGTGATAATTAATTCTTTTTAGCCGAGTTGCAAAACTCGGTTCTTGATATGAGGTGGGCGAGCGGGCGTCCGTCAACAATTTATTTCAGGACCATAAGTCCAATATGTTAAGTGCTATTGCAATGAAACTTCATACACTTAATCACCATGAGTGGAAGATGTGCTCTACTGTTTCTGGGATCAAAAGGTCAAAGGTCAAGATCATAGGATTGGTGTATCAAAAACTGGTTTGTGGACCACAAGTCCAGTACGTTTAGTGCTATTGCAATGAAACTATATACACTTACTCATCATGAGTGGAAGATGTGCTTTTTTATTTCTGAAGTCAAAGGTCAAGGCCATAGGAGTTGAGGATCAAAAATGTTGATTCGTGAAATTTATACAATTCATTTAATATGGCCCTGGTTCCCACATTACATTACCAGACTCTTCAACATCTACCCTATCATAATCCAGAGTGATATTCCATACTAACCGACTTTTGCGACGTTATGGACCATAGACTGAAAATTCATGTAAGTGTGCTGCAGGTAGGGGACTCTACTCTGTCTTAAAACAGTGTAGCAAGACATTGTTCACTCCAAGGTGCAAGTTTTGCAACTCGGCACATTGCATCTGTGATGCAAATCTCTTGGATATTTTGTCTGAGACGGCTGAGTATGATAATGATACCTTAATGCTTACAACCCCCCCCCCCCCATCTCCCCCTCCCCCCAAGAAACAAAAAACTTGCATAATTAGGGACTTGCTTGCATATCATTAAAAGCTATTATCAAGGACTTATAACGTCCCTGGTTACATTTACTTCTGTGTGGATTTAAATGAAACAGAATTTCGTAGACATGTCGACTTTAAGGAGTTTTTCTCCCTTTTTATATACTAAATTCTGGACCTGTTACCGAAAAAGCTGTTGTCCAAAGTTCGAACTTCCCAAAATATGTCCTGATGACAGAAGAAATGTTTAAATAGCGTACACAAGAAAGATAACTCTGCTACATTTCTCGGTAAAACAAGTTGTAAAAAAGGATATACTTAACTATTGAAGATGTACACAACTTAATCAAAGCTATAGGAGTAGCTCGTAAACACCATTACGGTTTTTCCAACAGAAGAAAAAATCAACCATGCATACCTTCTTCACGAGGTCATAGTTTCATTCCTAGGCTATGGACTGATCGTAGCTTCTTTTCTATGGACTGATCGTAGCTTCTTTTCTATGGACTGATCGTAGCTTCTTTTTGGGAAAATGATAACCTGTTACAAATTATTATCAGATAGTAGATCATCGAAAGTTCAAGGATCCGAACCTATCCGTGTCAATGGTAACCATGCCGCTTACGACCGATGGTTGGCCTAATATTGTCAAAATGAATGTTCAAATCCCTTGCTGATAATAACGTAGCCGCAAGTAGTGGCCCTTTATGAATGATAAGGGCCACATAGGGCCACTACTTGCGGCTAATAATAACGATGGTATTCTGTGGATCAACCCTTATACAAACCGTTCATGATATACATGTATAATTCTTGAAAGTGGTTTGATTGATTTGTCATTATTTAAAACCACTTTCGGAGTATTTCACAGATATATCGTATATATAGTGGCGACCGCAGGCGCGGATCCAGCCGAAAGGGGCACCATAGTCTATTTTAGGGCCTTTTTAATGCATTATTTCTGTCTAAAATTTCCAAACTTTAGCTGTTATTCTCTCACATTTCTTTAAATTTGCAGTTGAAAAAAAAAATCGTTGACTCGCTTCACTCACGATCAATTCATGATAAATCTCCCAGATCCACGTGTCATATCTTCTCAGGGAAACCCCATCCCCACCTGTGGGAGGGAGGGAAGGGTGAACATGATAATTTTTGACCGAAAATATTACGACAGTTTTCTTCCGATTTCAGAGTTTTTGCGGAATATTTTAAGTCAAGAAAATGTTGATGAATAATGCAAAAAGGAACGTCAGATTGCACCATTTTGCCTCATTTTTGCAAAATTTTCTCGTAGCGGACTCCTCCCATACCCTCCCCATTCGGCCCTTCGGGCCTCAATTGTGAGGTGCCCCCGGCACATGAAGTTCTGGATCCGCCCCTGGACCGCTGTTGGCACTTTGTGTAATAGACTTTTATGCACTCAACGAACCCATTCCAGATAGTGACATTTCTTTTACATACCATAACGCTGGACCTCCAGGAAACCGACGAAGGCTCCGGTCGGATTCAAATCCCGGGCTCTACCTACTGGCTCACGTCGACTTTATTGTAAAGAGTCTTAAAGCAACAATTCATACAAGTGTACGAATGCTATTCATAACTTATGTATTGTGGCATTTTCCACCACCCTCTTGTCCGATGTGATGTCGACAAGATTTTCTCCCGATTCGAAATAATATCTGAAAAGTCGACAAAGTACATGTATTACGGAAACGTTTTGGATATTCAGCATATAAATAATGGTCGTCAAAAAGAATATCAGTAAGTATTACTTTATCGCATTATGTCGACTTCAACAAAGTCAATATTTCAAGATTTTCATACAAATGCGAGTTTGATAACTCGATTTCGAAGAAAATTTTACTTACGAAATCTTTAATTAGTAATTCAAAATTCAAAAACAATAACTCGACATAAAATTTTCTTTAGTAGCATGTTTATTCCAAAGTATCAACAAAAATGATGTCAATAATTCTTGATATTAACGGAAATGCGACTTTATTACGACGATTTATTAAAAATTGACATGAGGGAAATCGCAAAAAGTTATCTTGACTTAAAGAAAATCAACTAACTGTTTTATTGATGACACGTCGTCCAAAAGAACTCGTTTAATTACAGTTTACGGCAACTTTTCGACTTCATTACGTCATCAAGTTTTGTTAATCTCGGCAAGTCAATTTTATTTTTGCCATGATACCTACTTACAACACAACGCCACCAGACACCAAAACGTTTCTTACAAGTCAAAATCATATCTGTCAAGTCGACATAACATTCGATAAATCGGTATATCTGTTAAGTCGACATAAGTCGACATGATATCTGACAAGTCGACATGATATCTGACAAGTGTGTGGCAGAAATATACAACAATAAATATAATGATTTAGAATTGCATAATGGTATATATAATATGACGAATTTAGAGCACATAATCATTTCAACTTATATCACAGGCATGGCACTGCGCTTAGCTTGACTCTTGCGTTACATGTGTGTCACATTAAGAGTATTTCACGTATATGGTAACGGCAACTGTCTGATGCAATGCACAGAAATTTACAGCTTTGTAACTGACCCAACCCGAAACATTGAGGGATTTATCACAGCTACTGAGATACGGCGACTCGTTTGTGACTCTCTCATCCGAAAGAGAGGACTCCGATGAACCAACGGTAAGAGTCGAACCCGGGACTTATGGGTCACGAATCAAGCACCTAACCGAACGAGCAACACCGGTCCCATTTAAACCCAGCGGTGACATCAAAAGATTTCGGTTTGTTAGTTGGTGATTTACGTAGCTTTCAACAATTTTTCAGTTATATCGCGACATTGAAGCAGAAGGTAACCAACCTCTTAAACATAGTGGGGCAACCCGGAAATCGAACCCGGATCGTCGGCGCCGCAAGCCAAGCGCTTAACCACTACACCAAGCCTGCCCCTCAAAAGATTTCGGTCACTCACAGGACTTGATACACAACTGACCTATATGGTTTAAAAATAAAACTCGACGAAGTAAGTTACTTGTCCACAAAGAGAACTTAAAACACGAAAGCAATATCGATATAAATCTTTTAATCTTTGGCAAATGTTCTTACTATTTATAACCAAAACTGGCAGAAAGCCATGAAATTGCATGCAAAGACATGAAAAATCATGATATATTAAAACAAGGTATAAATACTGGGTACGAATGAAAATCATGACAACTCGGTTAACAAATATTACAGATCATCTGCTAAGAAATATTGTGTATAAAAATTGTAACTAAAATATTAGCGAAACATGCTCTTGTATGGCGAGAAATTTAAATCGGGCAATATTCAGAGATGAAATAGATAATTATGTTTTCTTAAACGTGCATCCTGAATAGCATTTACAAAAATAAGTACTTTATTTCAATATTGCACTTTTATATCAATGAACGACTTTATACAGTAGCAGATTTAGATATATATAAGTAGATATAGATGTATTTACATCAAAACAGTAGCAATTTATGATAGCAATTCTATAATTTTAATATCTGAGTTTTTCTCCGACCGCTCCCCCCTTTCCCTTTCCAATGAAAATTGAAGGAAGCCTAAACAACAGACCGGGTCCCGCCACTGTTTAACGATCTTATATCCCATGTAAATTAGTCAATTATGAAATTCACATTATTAAAGTTGCCTATCAAGAAATGTGCTGAGGTGGGTTCCAACTTTATCACAATCTGTAAAATTGCCCATCTACAACAAAAAGAGCAAAGGAATATCGTTATTGCGGAATCTCTAGACGGGTTTAGAACCCCCCACCTCCTTTTTCCCGACCCTGGAACCGGGAATGTTTGCTGTTATTTATTTGGAAAATGAACAGTTTTCCATGAGATGACTATTTATAATGTAAGTTTGGGGTATAATGTTCACTTTTATAATAAAGGCGGGGTACATATGGTTGCTTAACAAGGCGTGTATGTATGTCACAGTATTTTATATGAGCTCTATGTGCAATTTTGAAATCCAGTAACATATTTTACTTCCAAAGTTTAATAAAAATGGTATGTATGATACAAGACCATGATACCTATGATCATGAAGGGCTACTCTGTATGTGAATAAATTACTCCGCTCATTGTGAATCGACGTAAAGTCATAGTCCTCCGAGCAAAAAAGATGTAACCTAAAATGTAATCTGTCTATCTCGTCTTTCAGAAGTGGGTCACGTAGACGTTTAATACTGTTGCAGAAATCACATACTTTCTTGTAAATTTTGTCGTTTTCATGTTTGAGCATTAAAAATTCTTCCCAGAAAAAGAGGAATTCGTCCATTTGGACCGGAGTTTGATCACGTGGTGTACCATTCCTCGGCATTTTCCGTGACAAATCGGAAACTCGTCGATAGTTTTTAATACTGTTGACTTGCTCTGGAAGTAAACTGTCTCCAAGAACATGAATAAGTTTGATTGAATCCAGAAATGACTGCTGTTTCCTATTAAACCACTGCATGTATCTCATTTTCAAAGAATTCAGTCTTCCAAGATGGCGATTAGTTTCGTTTTGAATATCGTCCAACTCTATCATTTTGAGTTCCAGTTTACTGAACTGGTGATTGCTGAAGAAAAAAAAAATGCAAATGATATTTAGAGAATTTCAAAGACAATAAATGCATCAATGGTTTGCTTATATTTTTTAATTTTGAACGAAACAAACTGTATGATGATTAAACAACTGAAGTTATGGATAAAGTGAAATTGACTTCGACAACCCCTCCTGTAAAAAAAATAATAATTATAATAATAAATTAAAATTTTTGTAGGTATATTTAGCAAGAGATGCTTCCTCCTTCATAGCGTCTGATCTAATTTTATTGTCCATGTTTCAGATCGTTATTTACATTGTACTGTGCATTTCCCGTCGCCATTGTTATGTTCTAACTTATGTCTGTCGTGGGTGTAAACACGATACAAATATCATTTTAGAATCACTTCTTCGCTACGGAGACATTAATCATGCCTAGAAGAAAAATTGAAAATGCCACTGAAAATAAAATGGCAAACATTTAAAAAAAAAAAGGGCTAGAGGATATTGCTCATAGTTTTCTCTGTCTGTCGCTTTGAACGCTATAGCAAAATTAAGTCCCCTCCCACACTACGTAGAGATATAAATCAGTATTGAATAAAATGCAATATGTAAATTACGTGAATAGATATTTATATCAATATTTTCATAAAGTGAAGTGTTAGAGCCAGTGGTGTATTGTAAATCCATTGAAACCGATTGTTAAACCGAGAGAGATTGTACTATTGCGACTTTAATGTCAGTGGGAAATGTTCGGTCGATTTAACGCTCATGTAAGGATAGAGAGTAGGTATACGACGTCGGCATTAGCCGTAAGTGGATTTGGTCCGGAATGGTAATAGTATTCCCATACTTTCAATGTTATCACAATTTGATCAGAAGTCGTTTTAAATTAACATAGGCGGATCTAGAAGGTTTAAAAAAAAAAGGGGGGGGGTGTGCAGTCTCCCATGACTAATGTTTTGCACTATTCGGTCTAGAAAGGGGGGGGGGGGTTGCAGCCCTAAAGTGAAAAGTTGAGTAAAATTTTCCGATCAAAAAAAAAAAAAAGGGGGGGGGGTGTATTGCAACATTATATTATATTATATTATATTATATTATATTATATTATATTATATTATATTATATTATATTATATTATATTATATTATTACGGACTTTGACTTTTTTCTTACGCAACGCTCCATTCTCTAATTCTTTAGTTACACACATTTTTTGAGTACCTAATTAAATCAATCCAGGAATTTGTTGATTGGTAAAAATCCCTACATATACATGTTTTATATATTTCAAAATCCATCTCTGAAATACTTACTGGTAGTCTCTGTACGTCAGCGCACCTGCCATCTTTGTATATGGATGACGTATATATATATATACACGGGAACTGCGGCACGTTCTAAAATACAAGAAAAAAAATTATCTGACAATTCATTTTAATAAAGGAGGCACCTTGGGATTAGATTTAAAAATACATCGATATAGAATAAACTTAGTTAGCAACATATTCACATCTCTCTCTCTCTCTCTTTCTCCGACAACATTTTAAAAATCTTCAGATATCTTTTGAAGAGTCATATTCACTTACAACAGGGTGTAGTTTAGGTACTAAAGGTAAGGTCTTGGTTTGATGAATAAAAATCAAAATATCAAATTCAATCTCTAGCCATACCAAAGTTACAATGTTCAAGAGGGGAAAAATTGCATATCCGAACCTCGATTCCTGAGGTATGAAAAAGCAAATCTATATCTCGAGAAGAACTACAAAGTACAATGTTTATCATAAACGTTGTAATTCCTAAATCGTGGCTATATTCCAATTGTGTAAAAACCTACATCGGACTATTCGTAAATGTTTACGCAGCTAGGATATGACAGAAGACGGTGAAATGCCTCTCTAAAAAAGAAACACACAAATCAACTTACTTGTATCAGGTAGAATACACTGTTTATATATGAATTAATGAACTCTTGAAAACAAGTTTTTTATTTAGCGAAAAGAATTACAAGGCTACAAACCAATTACTGTGTTTGCAGACATATGAATTGAAAATTTGCGTGTTTGAATACTGAAGAATATATTGCCGACATGCGGGCTTTTATTCCTTTCAGTAAATCGCAAACGTCGGACAATTTAGTTGTCGAAGGGTATATATATATATTTACTTAATTAGATGCTCGATAACGAAACACGAATTCAATATATTTTCTTTTCAATGCTATCTCGATTTTGTTTGGGGGTATTTAAGGACCAATTATATATTTGATGAATACTGAACAAATATGGGGTGCATGACGTTGTTGCATAATGCAAGCAATTTTATCAGGACACTTGCATACATTGTTGTTCTTACGTGAATACGCATAAAGAATCACCTGGAGCAAGTTGTCGCCTATAATTAAGTCACTGAATTGTTTTTATTTTTTTGTATCGTATGCCTAACAAAGAAATGAAGTTTTCATAGGAAAACTGCTTATCAGTCCATCAAACGGCAAAGAAAAAGAGGGGGGGGGGAGGGTTAGTTAGTTTCATGTAGATATTGTTTAATCAATGAATAATTAATCAAACGACATAAAGAGGAAATATGGAGGTTTGTCCGGAAATATAATATCAGTTACTGTTTAAAACTAAATGGAGGCAGCGTGGCTTAGTGGTTAAGGTGTTCAGCTCAGAATCAGAAAATCTGCGGTTCAAATCCCGTAAGAGTAATGTCTTATGAACGAGACAGGCCTCATGGGACGGTAGATATCCTATCTAAAAGAAGTCTCTGCTTCGGATGCGTCTGTTGCATAGGTCAAATGCATAAAGCAATGCACCAGGCATGTGCCGCCATCATATTAGTGAAATACTCATGGCATGGTGTTAAATATCGATCAATAGACCGACCAAAGGATTATGTTTCATTAGTTTTATAGTACCTATTCCCTTTTCGATACATGTAACATTGAGTGTTGTGTTTGACAATAGGGCTGATACAATAGATGTCCTTTCTTGTTCCATGGCCATCACATTACTAGTACGTGCATATTGTTTTGGAAGAAGATTCTGCACAGTGAAAAGACCCTTTTGTCTGATCGTACACCAAGGAGAGTGCGAGTGTCTGATCGTACACCAAGGAGGGTGCGAGTGTCTGATCGTACACCAAGGAGAGTGCGAGTGTCTGATCGTACACCAAGGAGGGTGCGAGTGTCTGATCATACACCAAGGAGAGTGCGAGTGTCTGATCGTACACCAAGGAGAGTGCGAGTGTCTGATCGCACACTAAGGAGAGTGCGAGTGTCTGATCGCACACCAAGGAGAGTGCGAGTGTCTGATCGTACACCAAGGAGAGTGCGAGTGTCTGATCGTACACCAAGTAAGGTGCGAGTGTCTGATCGTACACCAAGGAGAGTGCGAGTGTCTGATCGTACACCAAGGAGAGTGCGAGTGTCTGATCGTACACCAAGGAGAGTGCGAGTGTCTGATCGTACACCAAGTAAGGTGCGAGTGTCTGATCGTACACCAAGGAGGGTGCGAGTGTCTGATCGTACACCAAGGAGAGTGCGAGTGTCTAATCGTACACCAAGGAGGGTGCGAGTGTCTGATCATACACCAAGGAGAGTGCGAGTGTCTGATCGTACACCAAGGAGGGTGCGAGTGTCTGATCATACACCAAGGAGAGTGCGAGTGTCTGATCATACACCAAGGAGAGTGCGAGTGTCTGATCATACACCAAGGAGAGTGCGAGTGTCTGATCGCACACCAAGTAAGGTGCGAGTGTCTGATCGTACACCAAGGAGAGTGCGAGTGTCTGATCGTACACCAAGGAGAGTGCGAGTGTCTGATCATACACCAAGGAGAGTGCGAGTGTCTGATCGTACACCAAGGAGAGTGCGAGTGTCTGATCATACACCAAGGAGAGTGCGAGTGTCTGATCATACACCAAGGAGAGTGCGAGTGTCTGATCATACACCAAGGAGAGTGCGAGTGTCTGATCGTACACCAAGGAGAGTGCGAGTGTCTGATCGTACACCAAGGAGAGTGCGAGTGTCTGATCGTACACCAAGGAGAGTGCGAGTGTCTGATCGTACACCAAGGAGAGTGCGAGTGTCTGATCATACACCAAGGAGAGTGCGAGTGTCTGATCATACACCAAGGAGAGTGCGAGTGTCTGATCGTACACCAAGGAGAGTGCGAGTGTCTGATCGTACACAAAGGAGAGTGCGAGTGTCTGATCGTACACAAAGGAGAGTGCGAGTGTCTGATCGTACACCAAGGAGAGTGCGAGTGTCTGATCGCACACCAAGCAAGATGCGAGTGTCTAATTGTACATCAAGGAGGGTGCGAGTGTCTGATCATACACCAAGGAGGGAGAGAGTGTCTGATCATTCACCAAGGAGGGTGCGAGTGTCTGATCATACACCATGGATGGTGCGAGTATTTGATCGTACATCAAGGAGGGTGCCAGTGTCTGATCGTACATCAAGGAGGGTGCCAGTGTCTGATCGTACACCAAGGAGGGAACGAGTGTCTGATCGTACATCAAGGAGGATGCGAGTGTCTGATCTGTACCCCAAGGAGGATGCTAGTGTCTGATCTGTACACCAAGGAGGATGCTAGTGTCTGATCATACATCAAAGGAGGGTGCTCCGGAATGTCTGATCAGTAAACCAAGGAGGATTCGATTGTCTGATAATACACTAAGAAAGGTACAAGTACAAGTCTAATCTGACATCAAGAATGGTGTGAGTGTCTGATAGCACACCAAAGAGGGTGTGAGTTTCCGATCGCACACCAAGGAAGGCGTGAGTATCTGATCGTACACCACGGCAGATGCGAGTGTCTGCTCACACATTAAGGTGGGAGCGAGTGTCTAAGAGTACATCAAGGTGGGTACGAATGTCTGATCTGTACACCAAAGAGGGTGCGGGTGTCTGATCTGTACATCAAGGTGGCTGCCAGTGTTTGATCTTTATATCAAGGAGAGTGCGAGTGACTGATCGTATACCAAGGAGGGTGTGGGTGTCTGATCGTACACCAAGGAGGATTCGAGTGTCTGATAGTACACTAAGAAAGGTACACGTGTCTGATCTGTACTCCGAGGAGAGTGCGAAGGTCTGATCTGTACACCAAAGATGGTATCAATGTTTGATCGTTCATCAAGGAGGCTGCGAGTACCACATTTGTATACCACGGAGGGTACGAGAGTCTGATTTGTATACGAAGAAGGGCGCGAGTGTCTGATCGTACATCAAAGAGGGTACGAGTGTCTGATATTTACAACAAGGAAAGTGCTAGAGTCAGATATGTACACCAAGGAGGGTGCAAGTGGCTGACCGTATATCAAGGTGGGTGCGGGTGTTTGATATGTACACCAATGAGGGTGCAAGGGTCTGATATGTACACCAAGAAGGGTGCGGGGTCTTATCATATACCAAGGAAGGTGCAAGTGTCTGATCGTACACCAAGGAGGGTTCGAGTGTCAGGGTGTTAGTTTTACGTCATTTTGATAATTGTTTTAGGTAAGTCATGGTTTTGAAAACGATGGCGACATTTTAATGCAGTAGCACTTGCAGCACAAGTGCATTAGAGAACCTTGCCCGAGTAACCTGTATGAATGTGCTGTATCTATATACATATATAAGGCACAGTGTCAGCTGGAAAGCTCAAAAGTTTAACCAACTTGGAATAATATTTTATTTTTATGTTAATTTTCAAAGAATTTGTATCAAATTATATATAAAAAAGTGGCGATTTTTATAGGTAATTCTAAAACCGAAAAGACACCCCCCCCCCCCCCCAAAAAAAAAAAAAACACCAACAGAAACAAATAAACAAAAACACAACAAGAATTCGAATAGATGTGGCATGCAGTTTCTCTCTTTCCTTTACAGATTTTTTTCTAACTTTCTTGTTGTTACTCTGTAAGTTAAAATTGTTAACAATTCAAAAAGAAATGATTATGAACTTGTAAAATTTGTAAAGATTACACAGGTGTAGAACTATCTGTTACTGCAGTTAAAACACACAGATTAAAACCATTGTTTATTTATTTTCGCCGTGCCATAGCTCTTTTGAAAGACAGTTTCACTAAATCTGGCAACTTTATCAAAATGATCTTTCAACAAATAGTTACCCTATCATTATAGTATAAAGCCAGCATACAAAGAAATTTTCTTTGGAATTAAAGGATTATTCCTGACACTTTCCTGTGTATCTTACCTTTACGAAAGTCTCCCAGTTGTTGTGATGTCCATTTCAACTGTAAAATTGCACGGATGTGTCCATTTCGGTACAGATTTCTACGTGAAACTTACAATCTAGTAACTAAGAGGCAAACTCCGACATCCGCGTCATAAAAATGATTCAATAAACTTTCACCTGACTCAGAATTCATCGCTCTGTTGACAGTAACCAAGCAGGCGCGCGACTTAACGCGGATAAAAGTATTTGAATTTTAAACCTGGTGGCAAATCTGCCCTCGGAAAGTAGATGGTAATGTTCAATTGATCAATACAGCTTATTTACATAAGATTTCAACAAATGCTAAAGCATGCACATTTAATCATATTTATATTTGTAAAAAGAAAACTTGTCGATGGTGCCGAAAGTCGAGAACTTACTTAAATTGTATATGAAACTACTAAATTAGAAGGGGGGGGGACTTTCAGATAGTTTATAAAAGTTATATGTGGCTATATATGGTTAGTTTCTCAATGATTTTGCTTGCAAAGCTATAAACCAAAAATATTTTCAATTCTTTCTTTGCTTTAGATATTAGTATTTGGGTCGCGAAATGAAACGATGATCAAGGGTTGACTCCTTCTATCAAATACAAACATTTTGTCATAAATTATCTTTTGGACTTTTATCTCAACTTCTTGTATTCCATTAGAGCCTCTTCTGAAAATAAATGGCCTACCACAAAATGTGTCTAGTTTAATTACAGAAAAATGGGGCCAGTCCATTTGGCGACCATTATTAATTATCATCCTATACCAGAGAAACAGTGTGAATGGGATTAGATTTAAACCGAACTTTTTGTCCGAAGTTTTTCACTTTACCAATTGATAGCTGACTGTCGATAATACGGCCCCTCCCTCCTTTTTTCCGCTTCAAAACTTCCTGGAACCGCTTACAGGGACGTTCCACATCGCTTAATGTACCGTGAAAAATTTCTCTACTACACAAGTGAAATGTTTCTGGCTATTTAAACTTATTAAATTAATTTGTTTTCTTCCTTTGGTTAGAAAATTTAACACCCCCATATTGAATTGATCTTCGATCGAAGATCATGTTGAAACAGGAGTCTTTGAAAATATCGAAGCCAAAATTAATGAGATAGATAAATGGCGGCTAAAGCCTCTGGGTGAGATCGATATTGGGATATGCTGTAAATGTTGCATTAAAACGCATTGCGGACTGAACATTAAATATGTGTGAACAGGAATGATTTAGTCCCGTTATGTGTGCAGTGGTACTTTGATATTGAAAACATGTGATTTGTGACTGAAGTTTTGTAAAATTTGTTAACAATATACTGCATGATCGAAACCGTTTACCAAAAGCACACCTAAACGGTACATATACATGACATTGTATGCATAACCATGTATATGAATAATATACGTATAATATATGTATAGATATCAATAGATTATTGAGGGCAATATTTCAGTGTGAAACACCTTTCCATTTTCCCACCAGTTTGAATTAAAACCTAAAAATGGAAATCTCCCAGCCCAACTTCCTGGACAAAATCTTATCACCGAAAGATTTACTATCCCCTCTTTTTCCGTTTCTTTCAATAATCGCCAAATCCATCCCTGTTAATGGGAAATGTTTGTCATTTCATACGTTGTGTAATTCGAACCAGGAGCCGAGAAATGACTCCAACGTCGGAAAGGTAAGCTTTCAACAGCAAGTGGCTTTCAATAGCAAGTGGCTTTCAATAGCAAGTGGCAGTGTATTGTCATGTTCTATTTTTTTTTAATTTACTTGGGGGTGGTTAATACAAAAATTAGAACCTGACAGTATCGACGGACACAGGGGCTTGTATACTGAAGTTGCATTTCTCCTCACCCCCCCCCCTTTATCAATAGAAAATTTTGTCCAAAAAAGGTAAGTTTTACCATTTTAAAGATGCAACCCACTTTAATCTGGACAATTTTACCATGTTAAGATAGAAATCTCCCTTCTAACATATCAGGATCCGCTCCTGCAGGTGTACTAAGCCTAGTTTATAAATGTGGAATAAAAGGTGATATATATATATAAATGTATTCGTTAATGTATGCCTTTTTTATTTACTGTATGTTTTAATTTTCATCTCAAATAACTTTATGGTTTACTTTTCAAACCGTTTAAAAGGTTATAATAGTACAAGTTTATTTGTATATGCTCTGGTTCATTCTTATGTACATTTCTTGAAATGTATGTGAAGAATTGAATTCATTTTCCAGAGTATATTTTCGGTACCATTTATAGAAAATATTTGCATTAAATCATAAATATATTTGCATTTAGTTATGTAATATGTATATAAGTATTGAAAATAATGTAAATGAATTCAGCGTGCTTGCGGCGTTCTCACATTAAGAGTTCAGAAAGACTCAACACCATAAATCGAAGTGCAATAACAAGGACAATATATTAATTTCTAAATCATTAAAATCAATAAAATTCAAATCCCAATATACTGCAGGTGACATCTGTCCACATGGGGCTGACTACTTCATCGAAATACTCATCGATTTTATGCAGAGGGTGGCAGAAAAACATATCCGAGTAATAAAAAGCGCCGATTTTCGCGCTCCCGTTGTGCTATTTATTTCGACGGAGTGATAATATATGTTCTTCGTAGGGGGTATACTTACTGAATGACCGTTTACAACTACGGCTGTACTGCCGCCTCTGAAGAGGGAAATAAAGTGTCACAAGAAATTAACGGAATAAAGTGTGTTAACATATCTTTGTATATTATCTTACGCTTTGTTCATTTCTTTCTTATAATCATTTTAGAGTTGTTAGTTTCACATATAGTATAAATATACTGTGTAAGAATATCATTGCTGCTTTGATTAACATTTCATTTTGAATAACATTGGTTTTTTCTTAAAATATGAAAAAGGATCAATACACAAGTATAACAAGTATGAAGTTTTCATTTTCAGCATTTATTCACATTTTAGTCCAAAATTAATTTAAAACAAAATGCCCCAAAATGGTGTTTGTGATACATGTATTTCTCGTTTATTCCTTAATAGAAATTAAAAAAAAAGACCCCCCCAAACCCCATGTCAATGTAAACTTTATATTGCACGCTGTCCAGAAAATTACTGTCGAACTTGAAAATCCCTTCCATATGTTTATTTTTTATACAATGATTGTATAAACTTCTGTTTACTCGAGAGAAGGGTGATCCAGAGGTCCCGGGTTCGACTCCCGCTCTGGGCACACCGGTGTTCTGTCTTTCAGATAAGACAGTTAAAACGGAAGTCCCATGTCACGGTAATCATGGCACGTAAAACACCTCTCACTGCTTCTGGTGGGCCGGCTGCAAGGTCTAAATTTGTATGCAATACATCAGGCAAATGCTGCCACCATATACGTAAAATAATCGTGGAATGACGTCAAACAATAATTAATCAATCAATCAATCAATCGAGAGAAGGATTCTGTGTTAAGAGTACATTACTGTTTGTAATCTTTTAGATTCACCTTGATCCTTCATTGATTTAACAATTTGAAGCCGCTATGACTCACTGGATGAGGAGCTCGGCTTGTGACCGAAAGTTCACGGGTTCGACCCCCGCCCTGGTCACACCAGTGTTCTGTCTTTCGGATGAGACCGTGAAACCTGAGGTCCTGTGTCACGGTAGGCGTGGCACGTAAAAGATCCCTCACTGCTTCGAGAGGGTCCTTAGCAAAGGTATAAATATATATGCGATGCATGAGGTGGATGCCGTTATCGTTATACTTGAAATAATCGTGGAGTGACGTAAAACAATAATCATTCAATCAATCAATCAATCAATCATCAATTTGCGTCCCCAACGGCCGTGGAGGAATCCTTTTAATAATCAGCTGAAAGAAAGACAACTCTTGATAACATGCTGAGTTCGTTCTAGAATGTTTCATTCCGTTTCCTTTTTTTCATTAGAAATTTTTTTAAAATGTCAAATATAAACACACACACACACACACACACACACACACACACAATCACACACACACACACACACTCTCTCTCTCTCTCTCTCTCTCTCTCTCTCTCTCTCTCTCTCTCTCTCTCTCTGAAATACACATAAATATTCTCGATTCGACACAGCATTGGAAATTCTATCACCTAAACGACAAATAATTGGAAATTTTCTTGACTAAACACATGGGTTTTTACATTAAACCAGACATTCGCGCTTCATACATATATTTGAGGGGGGGGGAGGGAAACCCCACACACACAAATATGTAAGCATGATAAAATTATGGTGAAACACGATATTCTATGGCGGTTATATAAGAATTAAGAATTACTGGTAAGATTAATTCAACAGCGTTTAAGACATAGCATTTCACCGACTTAAGATATAATGTTAAGTCGATATGATTCGGTGGATGAGGTGTTCGGATCTTGACTGAGAGGTCCCGGGTTCTATTCCTGCCATGGACACATTGATGTCCAGTCTTTTGGATGGGACAGTGAAAACCGATGTCCCCTGTGGCTTGTAACGGTAGGCGTGGTACGTAAAAAGCTAACTCACTGTTTCCGATGGGTCCGTCGTAAATGTGAAAAAAAATCTATGCAATGCATCGAGCAGACATCCCAAATATACGTGAAATAATCGTCGAGTGACGTAAATCAATGAGAGAGAGAGAGAGAGAGAGAGAGAGAGAGAGAGAGAGAGAGATTTTCAATATTTCATTCATTATTACACCAGCTCTAAATCTTTCAACAACTTTTAAAACTGTATTCATTTTATGAAAGCGCTCTGTCTTTAGAATTACAATAAGGTCCCATAAAATTTCCGGACTTCAAAAGAGCTAGCAAATTTCACACGTTTCGTTACAAATTGATTTTATATTACGGTCAAATTACAACCATTTCCTTGACCAAATGTATTGTCCGCACAGGAAAAACCTTCGCAATTTAAACAATTAGTTTATATCGGGGATCCTGTTTGTCGAGGAAAACGGGCACTAATAGCCTATTTCTTAGGTAACCGGTTTTCGATGCCAATTAAACTTACGTATAATTCTGATTTATTTGATTTTGCATCATACTTAGGTAAACCTGGAAATGCCGTAATGTAAAATGTTTTCTTAGGCAAAATTCTTTATTTGTCCGCGTTGTCACCCTGTTTTAGAAGTCGCTAAAAGGCACATTTTACTTATTTGCGTTGTTGTTTGTTTGTTGATTGAATAAACAAAATGCATTGAGTTGTGATTCAAGAATATCAACCCAACGGGACCTTTCATTCAGGTTCTAAAAATAACCAACCGCTATAGGGGAAAAATCTCATTAACATCTGATCAATTGAATTGAATGTCAAACGCGCACGCGCAAAGCCGTTATCTCCACGATAGGCGCTTAATATGAACACAATAACAGTACTACAAAATCGTGGATGTTTAAATTTCTAATCATTCACTCGCGAATGGTTGTATAGATGTGACAGTACAAGGGAATGCCACGGACTTTTCTTGTTCGACGAACAGAGTTAGAAATAGACAACACACAGTTGATATCAAGTGAAACTGACACTGCAGAGTGTGTGCAGAAAGAAATTGACAAGGAACGCACATCGCCAGCAGCTGATCTCCGGATCACAGGTAAGTGTGAATGTGCAGTGACTGTGGCAAGATGCCCTTCATCTTTTTTCTCTGTTAGTATTATTTGTTTTATGTTTACGTTTCTATTTGCGATGTGTATTGTTGTTCTACTTTATTCTAGTATGTATCAGCATGTACAATACATGGGGTGTGTGAAATTCCGTAGTGGACTCGAAGGATGGGGGATGCTGGAAATGACAAGGATGTCATGGGAACATTATTGACAATTAATAATTTAGAATGTGTGTCTGATATTGAAGTTTGTTTGAAAATAAGCAAAGAGTTAATCTGGATAGTTGATATATATTGTAAAATAGGAATTTGTTGTTTTGTAACAATATTTTGTGTTTAAGCTGATTTTAGTGTATTCATAACTTTTCTGCATGCTGTGTTACATGTTTACGTTATTGATGACTGAAGACATGCATGATGTTCGTACAGGAGTCTGGTGTCAGTCTGACTTTTTACATCACACGTGAACTTGGGATTATCAAACGGAATCCATCATATGTATAGGGGGTCGCTTTTTACGTTTAATTGACCAGTGGCAAGAGCCACGAATTATGGAATTATTTACAAAACATTTATACAGTTATAATTATACCCATAGTCTCTAAAACCTTTTCAGACTGCTTTACAGATTACTCTATGCTGAGGTGGGGTGGGGTAATAAGAATTGCAAGATAGGTCATTCGATAGATTCCTTCCCCCACCCACCAAAATCTCCCATTACCCTCCATTATACACCAAACATTGACTTGACCTCTTCCATATATGAGATAATTCTGAAGTGCTTTTAAATATTAACAAAGAAAAGTTTACTGGTTTTCATCTGATAAAACTTCAATGTCGAGGGGACGTATGGAAATATAAGCCCGAAATTTGATATAAGTAAATGAATTTTTGTTGTAATAAAAACAGTCTCATAACTCCTTTTTGGGTATTTTTTTTTCTCAATAAAACAAAGAAAATACTCTTTCACTCACAAAAACATGTAAATTTTACAATTTTCAAAGGGAGAAATCAATACAAAAAAAGCGGCATATTGAAAATCAATAAATGCTGTAACCGAAAACCGGCGACAGTCGTGTAAACGTCAAATTACCGGTGCGGACAGCATCCCGGAAAACCATTGCCCGGGTATTGTATGTTTTTCACATGACTTAGATATTATATAGCAGATCGCCATACAATAGGTATATCTGTGACTGCTTTTATGACGTGATAATGGGACAGTTCCACAAACAGGCAACAAAAAGCAACGGGGGATTAGTGGGCTGTAATCGCGCACCTGTCGCCGAATTACAATCACAAGGAAAGATATATACATGACTGGAATGTAAGGGTGGGTCAACTGGCGGATCCAAAGGTAGGGGTATTTGTTATCAGGATAGCAACCCCTCCCTTTATTATTATGAAAAAGGGTGAAGATGTCTCTTTTTGAAGGATGCAACATCGCTAATTTTCTTTGGCAGACCCTTTCTGAAATTCTGGACCCACCCCTGTGATCCACTATGTATTACGTAATGGAGTTATTCATCTTGAAGTGTTTAGACGAAAATTATTTTTTTTACAGAAAGAATTTTCGGCAGTGGTATTTAAAAAATGGGTGTGCCTGTCAAAAACAGTTCAATTTTGACTTTAAAATCAAGAACTTGTATCTATAAAACGATAATAAAAATAATGGAATAATAATACTTTAAATATCAAAATAGTCGGGGTGGGTGGGGGTGGGTGTTGTTCCTACCTATTCCTGTCTCAAGAACATACATTCTTTTAAGGTCGTTGCATTTTTTTATCAGTGGCGGATCCCGAGAAAGAATCGGGTTCATAACTAAACCAAACGTCACAAATTCTATATTTAAAATCTCTGTAAATAACGCTCTCAACACAATAGGAATGTGGACTTAAATATTATCAACATATGTATCTTATACCTATCATGTACACATAAACTGGAAAATAAAAATTAAATTCATGGACTGAGGGCATACATGGTATGTCATAGCAGGGTCGTGTTCAGTGATTAGATCAAACAGCTATGATATTTTCATTATGACAGGTTGGTGTTGTTAACTGCTGTATTTTGAAATTCTTGTTGCACTATCGGGGTAGATCAAACGTGTTTAACAAATTTATGACAGCTGCTCGTGACATGATGGCATCTTAATGTGTAATTTACGTTAAGAAAACAGTGAACTTATCAGTCCGAATTTCCTAAAGTATAACCAGATTTGTTTTTAATAGCGACCTATTTACCTTCATACGTGGTTCAAACGCGACCAGTATGTCACTAGAGTTCTGTTGATTAAACATGAACTCGGTTTACATTTAATAAGTTTAATTACAAAATTTTCTCAGTGGCGAATTTAGAAATGTATATGGAACATTTTCTTAAAAACAAACAAAACAAAACAAAAACAATCCTTAAAGAAAAATAAACAAAATTAATAAATTATCTTGATACCATGGCACTCACTATCCTGTAAGGGGAGGGGGAAGGGAGGGGGGGAGGCCTGGTGTGGTGGTTAAGCGCTTGAATTGCGGTGCAGAGCATCTGGGCTCGATTCCTGGATTGTTGATTACCTCCTGCTTCCATATATATAAATGAAAAAATTGTTGAAAGCAACATAAAACACTTAACAACCAAACAACCACTAGTCTACGACGACGTACCATGGTCATTGTGAAGATTCATTGACCCCTGTGAATTAGAGATGACCGGGAGAACATAGCAATGATATGACAAAACGAGGCTAGGGTCTGAGAAAATAGGGAAAAAGTTTCGTTATGTGGTCTCTCGATTATTATTATGTTTCATTTGATTCAAACATCTCTGTTTTTTTTTCTTGCCGAAAATGGGGGGGGGGGGGGTGTTCAGCTACAGTGAGAACAGCTATGACTTTTATTTTTGTCGATCTGCAAAAATATATAAACTTAATCAAAATACATGATGTAAAATTCTCATTTCCACAGTCCCATTAAT
Source organism: Pteria penguin (assembly GCA_035048485.1). Lineage (NCBI taxonomy): Eukaryota > Metazoa > Mollusca > Bivalvia > Pterioida > Pteriidae > Pteria > Pteria penguin. Next base: position 30,224,809 of record CM068585.1, read on the forward strand.
GAACATCCTTGTGTGTATGTTTGGATCCTCAACTGCCTAGGGATTCCAGATTTTTTTTGGATCCGCTGAACATCCAATCGTATTGTCCCCCACAGTAAACTTCAAAGAAAATACAATTTATAAATTAATTTCAGTATTTAATAAACAAGATCCCTTACTAATGGTCACTGCATCTTCCCGCACTTCAAAAGCCTGCTTACTGTCTAAACTGTTATCTTTATAAACAGAATCAATTTCTAAACTATTGACTTCACAGCAAGAAAATAATGTGAAATTTCAAACACTCGTAAGCGCCAATTCCGAAATCCTCGGAAGCTGCAGTTAATTACAAGAATCAATAACATCTGCGCGGTCCTTCATCTTGCCTTATCATTGCCGCGTTCTATATTTACATAATCAAAATTTACATGTTCTCGATTGCATGTGTATCAAATTCAAGAATTTTGATATCGACCCATTGGCGTAACCAGGAAACGTGTGTTATGATTTTGATATCTGAGGGGTATGCGCGGGAGATTCGAATTTCATATTATGATTAGAATATAATCGATGCCACTTTTTTATCTGAAAGACTGAGTGTGGTCTTTCAGAGGTCGAAGGTTCGAAACCCGACTTATTATCAGTTATGTCGTGTATGCACGTCCATCGGAGACGAAGTATGGTCGGTGTCCATCACACGTGTTTTGTTCCAGCATCTCTTTCTCACTCATTGTTCCTTTTCTTTCTCTTTTTTGGAAGGGAAAAAAGGGGGTGGTATACGACAACAAAAACTCTTTACCGTCTTGGAATCGTTGTACCAGTCCATGTGATTCCCCACTCCGCGCTACAGTTGCTAAGGTACTGTGCATAGATAAGGATTCTTCGCATTACTAGTAAACAATTGGTGAAGAGAGATAAATGTAGATATCTTTGGTCTCGAGTCTTTGATGTCCTGTAAGAAATGCCCAGGGAGACGGGAGTCTAATGACGGACGCAATGCCTAAGCATCAGGGAAGCTTTATACCCATAGGTATACGAGCACAGTCTTTTCTTCTGATCGCAAGGAATAAGATAGCATACTTCAAAAGATTTGGCAGTTAGCTTGATTTAGTATCCACTATAGATTTGAATTTGAGATGCATACGTCTCCTTTTGCATAGGAATTAATCAATGCTATGGGTTGGCGATAAGGATTTGTATTGGGAATATGTGTGAAGAAGTTCTTATACGTGAATTATTAAAAGCTTTGTGATTTGGTCGGAAAAATCCAAACAAACAAACAAAAACAAGCAAAAAACAACACCCCCCCCCCCCAAAAAAAAAAAAAAAAAAACCACGATACATTGTTTCTTATTTGCATGCCTTCATATCTATTCCACTTCAGATTTTCAATGGAATGTCAAATAATATATAATTTGCTTAATATTTACAAATTTTACCAGTAGTCAACTTTCTAGTGACAATACCGGCTTAGCCATCTTTCCATCTCGTTTCTTTCTGTACTTTCTTGGTTTTGTGGCGATCAAGATAGGCTGAAGTTCATCGTTTAATGCGTCTAGTGTTAGATCTTCAGTTCCAAACGAGGTATGTTATTGTACATATCGAGGCTCGGAAGTTTTCTCTATTTTCTTTCTCCTTCTCCACAATTTTCCCCAGCACTTCACGCTGATTGCCCGTTATACAAGTGCATAATTCTCGTTCAGCAATAACAAATTGAAGGATTTTTGTTTCTCTTTGTGAGATAATGTACATTTCAAATTTAAACTCATCAAAGAAACAATGATTTATTAATGTCTGTTTCATATCTCATTGAATTTCATTCAAACAGCATCATAAATACAAAGTTGTTTTCTTGCTTTTTTATCTATAGAGATATCAATTTCTCTCTGGCGTTGTAAATATTTTATACCGTGGTTATTCTGATCTATTTTTAAAGAGGAGGAAGCAATCGATCGATTATTATCTTCAAGAATATGTTCATTGGCGTCTTTTTCAATTATTCATAATTAAGTTATCCTTCCGAAGAAATCTAGACGCCGGACATCTGCGGTACCGGAGTTGACACAAATTGACAAGAAAACACTATTGTATAAATAAATGGTTATCTACCTGTTGATTGGGGAATAACAAAAATATAAAAGGTGTCAAAGGCTAATCTAATTCACTACACTATTGGATTAAATTAAGAAATTGGGTAAGCTAACAAGATAAACCTTCCTTTCTCTATCTCTATTCTCTAATTGTTGGCTAAATACAGAAATTGTCTTGTGTAATCCGGATTTTAACGGAAACGGTGATTTCCTATGCAACGGGACGTTCAGATTCCAGATAGTGTCTTAATGCTAAACCGTTTTCGAGATAACAGGATCCGGGGTAGTTTATCAGTATTTAATGACCAAGCCCTATAATTCAAGAACCATTAACCTGTTGTATTGATGGGTCAAAATTATAGCAACTGACCATTCGCTGCCCGATAAGACACATCTGAGACAGGTTTTTCCAGACACGCGCATAATGTAGCGACCAAGTCTTTTTAATGTTTTCTTTTGTGTCACAAAACCGTATTCGGTCAATTAATTCTGAAACGTTACTCGAAATTTAATTGTCGTATTTTTTCTCTCTTTCTTCTCGTAAATTCTTAATCATAATGGGAAGGTAACATCTTGGGTGCTTAATAAAGAAAATTTCACGCAAACCATATTGACATTTTATATAAGGAAGCGCCATATCTAAATCTTCCTAATATACTTCAAAGTAATCTAATTAATGGAGTGAAAAGAACGCAGGTTCTTTAATTAAAAGCTCTGGCAAATCCTTTTTACGACTCGAAATTGATTTTAACAACTGTTGCGCCTTGGATCGTCACCTTTGCTTTCTTATTGGAGTAACAGTTGTTTCTTTACTTTTAAAGTTTTTAATTTCCCGGAGTGAAACTTGTATCTGAAGATCTCCCTGTTACACCATACCAACAAAGCGAGTTACCCACCCTTGTAACGTTTTACCACCTTTGTTTGTCTAAGCCTATGGGAAGCACTGCTATTTTTCACAAGTAGATATGTTAATTTCAAAGGCGACATTGCGCAATCATCAATAAATTGACCGGCTTGGTAATGAAAACATGGAAACACATGCGGTGAGAATCAGTATTCAATCAGAGAAGGAAACAGGGTGTAAAATGTAAATCAATAATGTTTAATTTACTGTACTGTTTTAAGTGACGACGCTGGCGCGAGTTTCGTTTTACGACGCTTTCTTGGCTTACCAAATCCATTGGTAAAGTAATAAATAAAATGACATTGTAAAACCCTACTTGAAATGTGGAGTTTTCACCTTCACTGACTGAGAACACTTTTAGCTCTTTCATAAAATTTTTGAGACTATGACCAAGGAATCTTTCTATGTATTTTTCCTGTGTTAGAAGCAAATTAAAAAAAAAAAAATGGCGGGGTGGGGGTTGGAAAACTCACTCCGATAGTCAGATAATCAAAACAGTAATGCAGAACCACCACCTCCCCCCCCCCTTTTTTTTTTTTAAATTTTACTCTTACATACCGACAAAAAAATATTTGAATCCGAATCGCATCTTCATGTTCGTCATATTTAATGTATAGAATACATGTGTATTTACGTCACCTTTCACACTTACATTAGTATGCCATTTGCATAGAACGGGCTTCTTTCTTTGACAGAGGAGATTTAAGAATATATCCCTTTCTTTGATTTCGATGGTTTTCTTTCATATCCTGCGATTTCTATCGTCATATAGACAGATTCAGACAACAAAGATTTCTTTTGTACGAGATAGAGGATCCGAGCGGATTTCGTGTACTGGTTAAGCACTTGGTCTAGGATTCTTGGATTGCGCCAGTGCTGCTGAAGATGTAGATTACCCTCAGCCTCCATTTCGGGATTTGATGGAAAATTCTTGAAAACGACGTAATATATAAATCACCATTTTGTTACAGCGTCGGTATAGACTTTACTCTTTGATCTATGATATATACATGGACTATGATATAAACAATGTTTGTATAATTGTACTTTAAACTGGTCTTATCATAAAAATTTTCAAGATATATCTGACTCTAGTCTATTAATTTCTTAATAGATTAACAGGGATTAAGTCATTAATCCTCGAAAAAGATTAAATTGTCATTCCGGATTTTACAGTACGGTAATAATATCGAAGACGCCGGCAATTTTATGATTTTCGCCTTTTATTGCATAGCTTAAACTCGTGCAATTAACATGTAAAACTTGTTCTATCAACTTTTTTACAACATGCGTTGTCCGATAGCAATATACATATGTATGTAAGTAAGTTTTAACGGTGCAGGGTAGGGACATCACATCAAATAAACCGCTCCGTTATAAGTGCTGCAGGGTATTTGTTTTAACAATTTTATCTATCAATCAAAATCCCAAACAAGTATTGTAAAATTCGATGTTGAAAAACATGAATTATCTGTTTTATTGAACCGTAATAAATAATGGAATAGATTTGTTTGTGAAATTGACAATAGACTGATTACGGTTAGTGACGCCCCGCGTTGTATGTACATATAAGTATTGTGTAAGGGTGTGGGGGACGTTAGTTCTCTAAGTGGATGTCGAGAGGTCAAAACGAGAGCGAAAGAATTGGTTGTGTCTTACAATGATATAAATCTTAAGAACTTCTTTGGATTTACTGAAATGTTAGAAGAGGTAAGTAAATAATGGTATATAAGTAAAGGGGTTTTAAGAAGTATTTTCATGTTTTGCTTGTGTTAATCTCTCTCTCTCTCTCTCTCTCTCTCTCTCTCTCTCTCTCTCTATATATATATATATATATATATATATATATATATATATATATATATATAATATGATATCAGTCACAGAATACTTTCAGTAGTAGTCTATGTCTCTGATGATATGTATAAAAATGGTCGAAAATGACCTTCTTTCGACCAGAAAGGGGGATTGATTGGTTTGCAATCTCCCTCTAAATCCACCAATGTACTTGCATATTATGTTTAGTATTCAATGCTATACCCGAATTATTTTCCTTTTCGGTGGCAGCGACAAGTGAGTAGCGAGAACCGACGTAACTTAATTGGTTTAGTGCTTGGCTGTGGTCGAAATGGTGTCGCTTGTCTCGACCTGGGTTCGAACACCAATTTAACAGTAATGTGATGCTATCACGAACGGGTCTTATATAAATATTGATATTTCAGGGAATATGTTTTCTTCCATAAAACTATGAATTGTAATTTCACTGTGGCACAGGTGAGCATTAAGAAATGTCAGTCATTGAAGTGACAGTTCTAAGAGTGGTAGACTAAAGAAAACTGCAAGGGTGCTTTGGGATTTGAACCATAGATACATTATGTTCGGAAATTATAAATTTCCTTTTGTTATACCCCGAAAATTAAAAGGACAACATATTCATTAATAAACAAAATGTACAAAGACTGCTGCATTAGATTACTACAACAAAGAGTTGCCATGCGACATTAAACTGTAAACCGGAAAAATAGAAGTGCCCATCAAAAGGGGGTCGTAGCTTGCAAAATGTAGGTTAAAATTATGACTTAGTGACGGTGTATTAAATACAACAGCTGTCGATTTCCCCTCATCCATAAGAAGTCGCTCTCAGCGATTTCCGTTGACAGAGTTTCATGAATGAAGACAGAAGCCTTGAACTAGTTTGGGTGAATACACCAAAATTTGCACCTGTCGTTTCATTTCCGCACTTGCATTAAATCGAGTACCTGTCGCTAATACCTGTTGCCGACCACGGACCGCCATCTGTGTGTTTCTTTTGCGATGTCATTTAGGTCACAAGGGAAATTTACACCTTTGTTATTTGTTTAAGATAAAAAATACCAAAAAAAAAAAAAAAAACCCCTTGTACAAATATCACATAATGCTATTTTAATACCGGATAATCTAGTCTAAAAGTAGGAAAACAGTATGCTGTACAAACAAGAATATACTCTTTTTTAAGTACCGGCAGGGACGAAAAGTGGAGGGAGGGGGGAGAGTGATTTTCTACTTAGTAGTTCTACCCAATGAGATATTAGAATTAACGAAAGTGTAATAAAAAAGTAGTCATTACGAATATTTCAGTTACATTTACATTAACTGTAATATTTAATGGGACAGTTGAGTCAATTGCATTTATTTTTAAGAGAAGGCCCATGCTACATTTATAGAGTAAAGTGAAATAAGAAAGAGAGTTAAAGATTAAAAAGAGGGGACACCTCGCTTAATGTGGTAAATCATGATAAAATGTTTTCCATTCACATTTCTATATAGAGGGGGTGTGTCCCCGGACAACTAGGTCACTGGGCGTCCCTTGCATTCTCACCTGTGCGGTAACTGTTTCCTCAATGGTCGCTCTGATCAGCTGTCTTAACTACAGTTACCTTTAAGATCTGGGTACCATTGGAGTACAATAGATTTTGCTCTCAAGAATGTTGTTTTCTTGAGTGCAGTAGAAGTCATTTCTAGGTCAAAGGTTTAAAGTGTAAGTTCCACGCCACAATTGTGGTTTTCAAAAAAATCTTCTTTTTCATAATTGATGTTTGTATTTGATGCATTTTAGTTGCCCATTTCTAAGTCATTTTTAACAATGACATCTTAAGTTCATGTAAAGGTTTTAAAAAGGGATCTTGCGTGTTAAAAACTAAAATGTGCCAAAGTAATGAACAAGTAATAGATATTAATTTATTGTAAATATTTGCAATAAACATTAAAAGAAATCTAGTGGGACAACAACAAAGCCAGTTTGATTTTCTAAGTGAATCTGTTGCACATATACTGTTTTTATTTGCAGATGAATTGACCGCATCCATGTTTTGGACAAGTCGAGATAGGAATTTGACGAATGTACCAGCTTTCCGTTCTCACTGCGCAGAATCGAAGGCATTCATTGATTTAGACACCGGAAATATAGAGCGGAAGGATTCGCCTTTAGACATGCTTGCCAACGCGGCTCTGAATATTTCACCGTCAACTAACATAGAGTCATGTAGTACAAAATCTACGCATGCATTGAAACCTTTCAGTAAATGTATTGCGAAGGAAACTGAAACCTCGAAATCACCTCGCAAAATGAAGGCTTCCGGAAAAGAGAATTCTCCGAGAAAGTCGGCGAAAAAAAATCATAGTCTTCCATCATTCGCATCGTTAGCGTACAATACAGTGTTGTCTAGTCAAGCCTCCAATACGAACAATACAAATGACGTATCGTCAGAAACAGCCAGTGCTCGTCATGTGATGCCGCCTGTGACGTCACGGAAATTATTTCCAGTCGCACGACGGAGATTGCCTATTCAGTCTCCGAGTTTTAAAGTATGGAACGAGGTAAAGCCGGCGAGTGTTATTCACCCGTCTTCACCATTTCTTAGAAGTATTCAAGAAAATATGGACAAGGTAACCGATGGGCCAAAACCAAAAAGAGCGAAAAAAATGTTACGAATTTGTCAGGATGACGTGAAAGAGACGACGGTCGTGAATAAGTCTGTACTAAAGCCTCGATGTCAAATTGAAAATTTTATGTCGAATGAGACGAAGGAAATAGAATCTACGAAGAAGGAGCAAATAGAGGTTTTGTGTACATCAGAAGCAGAGGGAAATAATAATGTGCCTAGTGAAGCCGAAAATACCATTGACAGTTGTTCCCTTAATGCAAAATCAAATACATCAGAACATTTCAGACAAGAAAATTTAGATACAAAAATTGTGCCAGTAAAAAAGGAATCTGAATTTGAACAAAAACAATCAGAACAAGTGTGTGCTAAACCTAAAATCTGGAACCCGCTATTTCATGAGCCAAAACTCTCTGCAAAAATTCCAGATGAGGGCATAGCAAACCAACAACCTACAGTGCAAAATGTATTTTTAAAAATAGAACCGGAGTGTCCAAACATTCAATTAACCCCTGTAACAAGTACTGCAAATTCGACAGTTTCACCGTATGACAGTTGCGCGGAGAAAGAATCTACGGACCCTGTCACAAAAATTAAAGTATCAAAACCTCTTTTACATAAATTTTCTATCGACTCAATTCTGTCTAATGACAACGAAAGAAAGGACCCCGCAGTGAAGACTGACTCTAAACCCGTGACTGTACTCAAATCTAATGAAGCTCCACATTTACCGCTATCTGCACTTCCCTCTCAGCAGTTTTCTAGAAATTCCGTCATCGTTGCTACGTCATCGGCTCGCCCGTCCAATCTTCAAACAGCAGCGGTGAACAGAAATGTCATCGCAGATAATAAAAGAAATCCAGTTTCTTTGACAAACTCGACTAGTGCTCAATTTAAACAAGTGTTCTTAACAAATGTTTTGTCAAATGTAACAAATGCTGTGAATGTACAATCAAATTCAATAACGTCCTCTCAGCGTCAGTGTTCGACCGAAAAGAACATATCCAACATTGTAAGGGTTGCGCAATTACCGAGTCCAATCGTTTTCCGAAGTTCGCCAATGTGCTCACCTGTGGTGTCGTCACTTCGCCCTCAATCTGCGTCCAAAGCACGTTTGGGAACATGGCAAACACCGGGGGTTGTTAGACAAGTGTCTCCTGTCATAAAACCGGATCCGGACACGACACCGCCTCTACAGACGGCCCACAATACGATACAACCTACTGCGCAGACTCCAACTCAAGTGTCGTTTATCCAACCACAACCCAATCAAGCGATTGTAGTCTACGATGAAAATAAGATGAAAATGGTATGTATTTTGATGAAATTTAGTCATGCTTATCAGAATTATGATTTTAGTGGAATAGATGACAGCGAAAGTCGTTAAAGGTGTTTTTAAATGCATCTAAATTTAGATAACTGTTTCTTATTAATATTTTAATTTTAGCCACTGTCCTTGGGAACTAACGTAGAACTGGTCAACGGAGGATTTGGAGTCAAGAATCCGTCGTTCCGACCACCGAAGCCGTCCGATATCACTAATGTCCAGCAAGGTAAGGATGTGACGTCATAGTGTCTGTGATGTGACTTACCGCATTGGTAACACCATGTTATATGTGTATACATGGATGGCGTAGTGAAGCCGGTAGCGAGTTTGGGTCAAGACCGAGAGGTTCCGGGTTCAAGCCCGACTGGCGAGTCGTCGATCTCCTGTCATTCAGACGAGATGGTAAAGTCCGAGGTATTCTGTACTTGTATACATAAGGTTGTCAAGACCCCTCACTGCTTAATGCTTCGGATTGGATTTCTGTGTAGTGCATCAGGCAGCCTTGTCGTAGGTCGACATATCTGTGCAATGCAGGGGCTGATCCAGGATTTTCGACCTGGGTTGGGGGGCACATGTGAAAGTCAATTATTAGCCAAAATACTCGGCCATTTTGAGTACCATATCTAAAGTTTTACTCATATTATTTGAGTGTTTTCAATCTTATCATCTATATATGCCTCGTAAATTTGTGGTAAAAAAGATGATCATGGCACACGTCGGATTGCCTAATGCACCAGGCAACCATTGTGTAGATCGAATTTTCTGTTCAATGCATTGGACAGTCATGGCGTAGCTCGGAATACGTATTTATGTGCAAAGATTCATCAATAATGTATCGTCCTGAAGAAGTATTGCATGTCCAAATAATTAGTTTGGTTGTACTTATGCCCGCCCTAACTGCGTATCGGATTCACTTTCAAAAAGGCGTAAGTTTGAATGTCACTGGGAGTTTGTTCATATCCTAAGTAACCCACGATCCTTAACTCCGTACGGTATCGTCAGCAGTCTTTATCACTGCACAACGTGGTGGCTCTTATCTAAGTTAGTATCGAAGTTGGCGCTACCTCCCCCCTTTTTTTATCCAGACTCCAGAATAAGATAGTAATAAAAAACGTGCCAGCTTGGTGTAGTGGTTATGTGCTTGGCTTGCGGCGCTGACGATCCGGGTTCGATTCCCGGGGTTGCGCCACTATGTTTAAGAGGTTGGTTACCTCCTTCTTCCATGTCGCGATATAACTAAAAATTGTTGAAAGCGACGTAAAACACAAATCAACCAACCAACCAACGAGACAGCCTAAATTTATGCTCTGAATCTTTTTTGTTTGAAATGTCATATTACAAAGTAACATATGGTAGAAATCGTTAATAAATATTTTGAAATATGACAAAGCTGTTGCAAATAGATACATGTGAAGGCTCTTCTTCAAAGACTGACACCTTTGTTCTTTTAGCACAGCAACAGGTGAAGTAGGCAAATATTGTGAATATTCGCGTGCCATTTACGCTATGGATAAAACTCAAGTGTATTGCGATTTCAATAGGATACCAACGTTTTCAAAAATATGGCATCGGCCATTTAAATTTTGACTTTCTAACCCTTCTCTGTAATGTTTACATTCGCCATCTGTCACATGTTGGAAGAAAGGGCTCGATTGCTCTTTAAGAAGATGATGAAACATCAACCTGTTCACTACCTGGGCTTTGTTGTGATAGGTCAGGATAAGATCTTTTATAATTACTGGATTGTTCACTTGGCCGTGTCGTCACGCGACCTTCTCCACATGTTGTTTCTATAAGGGTAGTGTCTAATTCACCTTCTGGACACCGGGCCCGGATTATCTGTGGTACTGATGTCTTACGTTTTACGTAGACAGTTGGTGGATGGAGAACGATTTAGATTTAACATGATACCTAACATATTCTTGTATATAAAGTTTTAACACCTGAGCCGAGATATAAGATGCTAGCCAAAAGAATTATGATTCTTATAAATTAAACGAAGAAAGAAAACCCATTGATCCGTTTATCGTGGAGCGAGAAATGTATACCTCTGCTAAATGTGTGGTATAAAGTGACCGACTCTTATCGTAACATTTGTTTTTAGTTATTTGCATGAAAATATTTTCTGGGCAGCAATGAGAATTATAAACTTGTTATATTTTGACCCCTCACGTCACACATGTTTAAATATCATACGATTTTCTGAGAGAATTTTAGTAAATCGAATAAAGGATGATCTATGACTGATCGATTGATTGATTATTCAGACATGATTTTCCTTAGTTTTATAACTGATTTCACCTTTTTTTTCAAATTCAGAATGTAAAATGTGCTAGATTTTGGAACATAAGTAAGGAAACAGAAAATTTTTAGTGTTAACTCCCCTTTGTCAACTTTTTTTGTCATTGGATCATAACTTCAGTTCTTTTCCTAGTTTCCCTCAATTATGTCTTATTATTGTTTAACGACAGTCCACGAATATTTCACGTATATGGATGGCGACTGCAGCTGTCTGATGCTTTGAATTGAAATCTATACCTATTTAACGGACCCTCCGGAAGCAGTGAGGGATATTTTACGTGCCACGCCTACCGTGACTTCGGTTATAACAGTTTAATCCGAAAGACAGACCCACGGTTCGCCCAAGCAGCTCTATCTATATATAGTAAATTTGCAAAAATACATATTATTGGTAATGGTAAGTTGAACTTTTATTGGCCAAAATGGAGGACCGTAATGATAAAGCGCAACAGAAAAATATAAAAGAGAATTAAGCAGTAATCCGAAGGTCATGGGTTCAAATCTACTTCGGGATAGGATGACCAGTCTTTTATGAAGGGAATCGAGATAGCTTAGTTGGTGGTGTACTTGGATTGGGACAGGGAGGCCCTGACCGGTGACTCGACAGTGTTCTTTTTTGGGATGAGAATAAAAAGCGAGGTTCTTTGAATACGTGAGGCGTCAGCGCGAAAAAGATCCTGTATTACCTCGGATAGGCCCATAAAGTCTAAATTTCTTTGCAATACTTCAGGCAGATGCCGTCACCATAGAAGTTCATATCTTATTGATGTAACGCAAAACAAACTAAATTATTTGTATGTATAATTTTATATATGGTTATTCCCATATGATTTTATTTTTGCTTTAAAATCTCCCAAACGTTCTCTTTTTTATTGCAGATCCGATCACCGGAAGCGGGAAGTACGCATGCACGATATGTAAGAAGGAGTTTGCGCTACAAAGGTTACTCAATCGTCATTTGAAATGTCACAGCGAGAGCAAACGTTTCCTATGTACGTTTTGCGGAAAGGGATTCAACGACACGTTTGATCTCAAACGCCATACTCGTATACATACAGGTAAGTACATATAGGTATATAAGACTACGCCCGGAAAACAATGTACCAATTCGTAAAAGCATGCTTGGCTCCAGATCGAGAGGTTCTGTGTTCGAACCCGATCGACGTCTTGTCTGCTTCCTGTTTATGGAATGAAACAGAAAATGGAGATGGTAACTTCTGACATATAAGAGTTCTTACACCGTGTCGGACCTTCACGCTGTTTTGGTCTAAATTTCTGTGCAGTGCACGAGACTAACACTACCACTACCTAAGCGAAACAGTGTAATGCAAAACAATGAATGATATTTTTGGAAACATTTCCCGCTTACCCATTTATGTTATTATGTTATATTTTAGAGAAGCCCTAATTAGGGCATTCATATTCTAATGACATATTTTTCATTTTCAACATAGTATCTAGTACATATAGGTTGATTAACTGATTGTATTAACATCAATAATCTTTTTGTTGTTCACAGGTGTGAAACCCTATAAATGTAGCGAATGTGAGAGATCCTTTACCCAGCGGTGTTCCCTGGAATCGCATTGCCGGAAGGTCCACAACGCCGATATTTCGTATGCTTATAAACAACGTCGCAGTAAAATCTACGTTTGTGAAGAATGCGGGCATACAACAGACGACCCGGAAAGTCATTTCGTCCATCTCCGGGAAAATCATCCCAACAATCCCGCGCTTTCGAAATGCCACGACAAAAGACAATTCAAGTTCAACGAGGAAACTCGTCAAGGCATTTCTCTCATGAGGACATAGGACAGAAGTTTCGAATTTACGAAACTAAAGCTAGAATCATCGAAAGTTAGAAATCCTAAATGCGATTAAATGTTTGATGTAGTAATAGACTATTTATTTTGATTTTTATTATTGTTTAAAATGAATGTATTCTATGGCGAATAAGATGTTGATTAATTTATATACGTATTTTAGTCATTTTGTCTAGTCAAAATCAGATTCTACAAATTTACGAGAATGCACCTGTAAAAATGTACATACTGTGTCAGATATGAAATCGATTGGGCATATCAAATGTATAGAATTTACATTGATGAACACGTATGTCGAATGTGATGCTTTTCTTTTAGTTTGCATTCGTCTGATAAATTCGTAAAAAGTGAAATGTGCTCTTTTCTTTTTTGTGTGTGTATGTCTGGAAATCCCACTTAGCTCAGTATGAATGTGCTTGGCTTGGACTGAGAGGTCGCACGTTGGAATCCCAAAGGAGGCGTGCCGGTACCCTGTCTTTTGGTTGAGACAATAGAAACCGAAGTTCACTGTACCGGTTGATGTCGACACGTTAAAGATTTCTGGTTTCGAACAGCCCCGTTATATAGCTCGTAATGCAGTAAGCTGATGTCACCATATAGGGGAGGTAATATTAGCGTAGAGGTTCAAGTAAAGAGTTTATTGATTTATTATTGTTTTACGTCACTTCACGATCAATTCATGTAACTGGTAACGACATCAATCGACATCTGCCTGATACATTGCATAGAAATTTATACCTTTGCAACAACCCTCCAGAAGCAACGAGAGGTCTTTTACGTGCCGTGAAACGGGACCTCGGTTTCATCCATTGTGTCCATGGTGGGAGTCGAACCCGGGACCTATCGGCCATGAGCCGAGCACCTGAGTCATCCACTGAACCACACCGACTCTGGTGTGAAGGTTGGTTGGTTGTTGGCTGATTGGTGTTTTACGTCGCTTTCAACAATATTTCAGTTATATCGCAACATGGAAGCAGGAGGTTACCAACCTCTTAAAACATAGTGGCGCAACCCGGGAATCGAACCCGGATCGTCGGCGCCGCAAGCCAAGCGCTTAACCACTACACCACGCCTGCCCCTTTATATATATATATATATAATATATAATAATTTATATATATATATATATATATATATATATATATATATATATATATATATATATGTAATCTCTATATATACAAAAGGAAAAAAAGAAAAACAAGTTCGTTTTATGCACCGGAATGAAATTCAAGGGACATCTAGTTTTTGACCTGTCTGTGACTCGTACCCTGAGGCAAAATTTTGACTATATCGTATGTACCAAGAGGTACAAGGCTTTGAAACTCCACATGTAGTTTTCTTGTGATGAGATCTTTTATTTGGGACCATGCTTTTTTAACTAGTGACTCTGACCTTGACGTTTTCAAAAACTTAAACTTTGGTTGTATCTTTTGTACCAAAAGGAGAAGGGGTTTTGAACTTCATATATAGATTACTTGTGATAAGATCTTTAATTTGGGACCATGACTTTTGACCTAATGACCTTGACCTTGAAGTGTGACCTTTTCAAAAAAATTAACCTTGACTATATCTTCTTCACAAAAGGGTGTAGAGCTTTGAAACTTAGCATATAGATACTTTAAGATGAAACCTTTCATACTTTGCGCAAAGGACAAGGAAATCATATTCTTTTTATCATGATTTACAACATCTGCGACTAGACAAGCCTTGTCGTAGATTGCAAATCGCGACACCTGGGTGGAATTCCCTTCTGTTGTTTTCATGTTCATCATGTACTCTGAATTCCCTTCTGTTGTTTTCATGTTCATCATGTACTCTGTACATGATGAGCGATATTGTGATATATAATAATGCATCAGTCTTAATTTATTTAGGAAATAAATGTTCAAGGAATTCTTGCACGTTCAATTCTTATATTTGTCATTGGAACATTTTGATTGATAAATTCCTATTTTACTTATGATGTATTACGAAAAGTTGCCTGGGATCGAATCTTGAGTCATAGCCTGACGTCATGATTGACAGCTATACGCAAGTAAATGACAATTTTTACAATGAAATAATAGTAGAAAATAGCATACTATGTTAAATATGTAAAAAAGAAAGACTAGTAAATAAATAAATAAAATAAAAAATAAATACACACACACACACACACACACACACACACACACACACACGCACAAACAAAACACTTAACAGTATACAGAAACCCATTAACCATGACACCATCGGTTCGATCCACAGGCTATTACTATAGTACATTTGTATTTCAATTGTTATCTGACTGATACAGAACGAATGTATATAATTTCCAAACCGTTACGTAAGGGGGAAAAACTACTATGGGGGAAAGACTACTATATAGTAGTTTTTCCGCCATGGGGAAAAACTACTATATAGCCATTTTTCCGGGGGAAAAAACTACTATGGGGGAAAACTACTATATAACACCGGGTTTCCTGAATGTAAACGTCGTCAGTAGAGCTGTAATGTTTATAACGAGAACAATGTCACATCATTTAAGTTGGCAATATGCTAAGTTTTAGTGACTGAATTCAAAATAATAGTGTTACTGAGCATGTTATTTGATTAAGTAGAATTGCGCGTTTGATTTGGTAAATGCATTTATTACTAATATCTGACAAGGAAAGGACACAGATATGTGAAATATACAACGTGTATATTTCCAATGCCAGGAATGGATTGGAACAACTGATGAGAAAAGCCCACAGGAATGGGGATGGCGACTATCTGATGACAAGTACTTTCCGGAAAAGTGCAGACTCCCACCAGCTCCCGAACGACTTCTGAAGATAATACATTGTAACTGTAAAACAGACTGCGACAGCAAATGATGTACTTGTCGAAAGTATGGAATTGAATGTTTCATTGGTTGTGGAGAATGCAGAGGAGTCAGTTGTTTGATTTAATCACACAGACTTGAAAGAACAGACCTAGATGACGGTGACGGTGTAGAAGATGGCAATGATTGCTGATATAAATAGACAATATCTTCTAAGTAGCTGAAGTTTACATGAGGACCATATGTCGTAGTGAACGCACCTATATTGGTATCATTTTGTAAGTCACAGGTATGATGTTATGTATAAATGAAATAATGACTGGTGAATTCTTTCTCACCCAAATGACTATCATTATGTGTACGTAACACATTCTAAATTAATCTAATTACTACTAGTAGTGTTACTCCCAAATTATCACCTGATCAACTATTCCATCATTTTAAGAATCTCGCTGAAGGTAACATCGCCAGTGATGACATTGAAATTGATAATGAGAACATTATTTTTGAGGAACTCGATCGGGATATTACGTTGGACGAGTTGGAGTTTGTTATAAAAAAGCTAAAGCGTTCTAAAAGTCATGGTTTAGATGGTATTTTGAATGAGTACCTAATAGAATTCAAATCTGATTTGCTGCCATTACTACTTATAATATTCAATGCCATGTTGTACTTTGGATGTTTTCCTGATGTTTTATCTGAAGCACTTCTTGTCCCCGTGCATAAGAAAGGCAGTCTATCAAACCCTTCTAATTACAGAGGTATTAGTTTAATGAGTAATATGGGGAAACTATTCACAGCTGTCCTCAACGAACGTTTATTAAAATGGTCAAAGAGTTATGACATAATTACAGATGCTCAGTTCGGCTTTCAGCCGGGTTTATCAACCACTGATGCAATTTTTGCCCTGCATTCCATTATAGAGAAATCTTTAAAATTAAAAAAAAGATTATATTGTTGTTTTGTTGATTTTAAACAAGCATTCGATTCAATAGATAGATCTGAGCTTTGGTATAAAATTTCTAAACTCGGTGTTCGCGGTAAAATTTTAAATGTTATTAAATCATTGTATTCTAACATAAAGTCAAGAATTCTCGTTAATGGAAATTTTTTCAAGTCTTTCGTTTGCAATTCCGGTGTATTACAAGGGGAGATAATTTCTCCGATAATGTTTTCTCTATACTTGAATGACTGTGAAACTGATTTTTTACATAATGGTATACAACACACTGAGTTACAAGAGTTATCTCTCTTTTTATTATTGTACGCTGATGACATGGTGTCGTTTTCAGAGTCTATTGAGGGCTTACAATCTATGCTTGATGCTTTACAAACTTATTCTGACAAATGGTCTCTTACTGTAAATATAGATAAAACTAAAATTGTTGTTTTTAGAAATTCAGGTATCGTACATGACTCTGAATCCTGGAACCTGAATGGAACACCTATTGATATTGTAGATCAATTTACTTAATCTTTAATTATAATAGCAAATTCAGTATTACCCAGAAGCAGTTAGCTCTTCAGAGCAGAAAATCTCTTTTTGCTTTAAAGAAAAAATGTATGTCATATGATCTGAACTACCCAACTTTGTTATCTTTATTTGATTCCTATGTCAGTAGTGTGGCTTCGTATGGTTCGGAAGTCTGGGGCTTTCACTCAGCTCCAGATATTGAAAAGGTCCACACTGACTTCTGTAAAAATATACTAGGTATCAAACGCTCAACATCAAATGTCTTGGTATATTTCGAACTTGGTCGTTACCCTCTCTTGATCAGACGTCAATTGAGGATTGTTAAATATTGGTTAAAACTTTTAAAAACTGAAAATTGTATTCTTAAAGCATGTTATAATTATATGTATGAAGAGTGTTTGTCAAAATCTAATTGTAAAAATTGGGTCGCTTTGGTTAGAAAGCTCTTTCAATCTCTTGGTTTATCAGAATATTGGGTTAACCAAGAAATAATCAACCACAAAGAAGTGTTTATTGTTACTAAGCAGCGCATTTTTGATCAATGTAAACAGAACTTTTTTAATATAGTGGAAACTTCTCCCAAATCTCAGTTGTATAAACATTGTGTGGATAATTTTGCTCCACAGCCATATCTAGTTAAACCTATACCTCTCTCACTTAAAAAATACATCGCAAAATATAGACTTTCTGCTCATAATTTATGTATTGAAACTGGCAGATTTCGCAAAAAGCCAGTCTCCCAGCGCTTATGTCCATTATGTAAGACGGACATAGAAGACGAATTTCACTTTATCTTAAAATGTTCTTTCTTCGATTTACTCAGATCTGAATTTATAAAACCTTATTACTTTCGAAAACCCTCCGCTTTCAAACTGGTTCAATTGATGAGTTCAACCAACACCAAAGAACTCTGTAATCTTGGTAAATATCTAATGAAAAGCACTAAATTAAGAAATTCTTTGATTTAGTTATCCATATTTATATCTATAATTGTAATTGCTCATATACATATCGATTTTCACTTATTGCTTGTACTTTGTACCATGCATAAATTTGTTATTGTATTTTCATATATATATATGTCTATAAGTTGTATGACTTTTGACTAATAAACTACTACTACTACATTACATATTAGTACATACTTCTCGTATCGCAACTGTCATTTTGTATTTGAAGTTAATACATATAATTGAAAGGTACAAGTAGATGTTTATGCAATTTGTCCAAAATACATGTTTTTTTGTGATTTTTCACTTATTTTGTATGTTTTGACCATATATGGATTTCTTCTTGAATGTGAACGAGGAATTCTTGTATGTATACATGCATGTTACAATGTACTAAGTCGGAGAATATGAGCGAGAAGTCGCTATTTTGTTAAAGTTATCTATATGTTTGATGACTTTTTATAGGCCCGCATTCAAAAATGTGGGCGTATTATGCTATATCGCTATCGTCTGTCCGTCCGTCCATCCATCCATTCATGTCCGAGCTTCTCCTTAACTAAAGGGGGAACAAAACTTTTAATGGTGTCATATGAAAGGATGTGGCTTGTAGACCACATTAAAACATGATGCGGGTGTATCATGCACCCGTTAGCAGTGTCCTATTTTTTCGTCTAAGAATGCTTTCTTTCCCCCATTTTATCCCATTTGGTGCCTCATATATGCACAGAGTTGATTTCAATACAATTTTGATACAATTAACACATTAGTATATATCATATTCCAACTGTCATTTTTGCTCTGCGGTTAATAATTGAAATTGGGCAATTTTTTTAAAATTGTCAAAAATGCCATATTTCTCACTCATTTTGTATGTTTTTACCATACATGGAATTTGTGTGGGGTTTGTACCATTTTGTGCCCCAAATGCGCAAAAATAAATATCATTTAGATACAGATGTTAAGCAAATTACACATTAGTTTACCACATTGCAATTGTCATTTTGTAAATAAATTAAATGATTGAATTAAAAAGACTTTTTAGGACAGTTTTCCAAAAATAGCTGATTTTTCACTTATTTTGTATGTTTTTGCCCAAATATGGATTTCCTCTCGAAAAATGAGCGAGGACTTTTTACACATGTTAGAGGACACTTCAGTGGATAATATGAGCACAAAATAAATTCTGTTGCAATTAGTTCTATGTTATATGAATTTCTGAGCTAAAATGACTAGACTACATGGGAACTTTTTGTTTTGTGGTGTTTTTCTGTTTTATTTTTGTGAAGAAATAAAGATTCTTTTACTTATATTAATAATGTTCCTTCCGTCCTCCGGCTTTATTTCATATATTTTTTCTGTTAAATTAATTAAATATATAAACTACGTGTATCTAGACATTGATTTGGCGGGTAGGCAAAGCGTTCTAGACAAAAAGATAAGAAAGAAGGATGCCATGCATGTTCTGCAACAAATCGAATTCTCTTGCGATTTCTTTATAATGATGCCAAGTTTGCGGAATATAAACCACGGGCATTTCTATAGGTATTTCAGTTATTAGGGTTACAACACAAAACGATCAGCAAGATCCCTACTAAAACTAAATTGATATTGCTTATATTTCATTATGATTTTTTTTGTTTTGGGTTTGTGTTTTTGTGAATTTGTGTTTAATAAATTGATTATTAATTTTGCGATAAAGTAAAACATTTCTAAAACTGTGAAATATATGATGTAGATACATATACATGTATTTCTCAACTCTAATGAAAAATTTCACTTCTGTTTTTAAGGTGAGTAAAACAGAGAGATACGTAATTCAAAATGACAGCGAATTAACTTCAAAATGCATTTATATTTTCCTCTTGATTATGAAAAAGTATTTAACTTAATGCAACTTCAAAATCTGTATCGAAAACGTGCTTTTAAAGGCACCCGTGTCTCGTTTGATACTGGTGTCAATCTGCAAAACGTTGAGGCAAGCGAAACAACTCTTACGAGTTTTCGAACAGTTTGTGAATCGCTACACCCGGATTTAGAGAGAGATCTAGCAAGACAGGTTTTGTAAAACTAGAATTTCACATTGTCTTTAACGCTAAGTGAATGAGGGCTAGATCACACATTTGAACATGATTCAATACCAATAGGACTTAAATACGGTACCTACCGCCATCTCAAACCTTGAGTTAATTCAGAATATTTTGTTCAGATCTTTAAAATAATCTATTGCAAAGGCGTCCTTGTTATTGACACCCGGATATCTTAAAGGTGTGACACTTACCCTTATTATGGACTACAGTTTTGATTCATCGTCATCGGGCATATATGCCTGGTAAGCCAAAACTATGTTCGATCTCACGACGATGTGATTATCAGTCATACCTTGCTATGTTCTTTATTGAGCCAGAGTAATGGTCAGTAACGAAAAGGTACCAGATTCGAGCCCTATCAGAGGCTCGTCAGTATTCTGTCTTTGGGACCAATGAGTAAAACCCGATGCTCTGTCTCACGGTACACGTTGGATGTCAAAGGTCATTTCCTTATTCGGGTCACAGGCGTAAAGAAAGCTCGGGTTGCTATGTAGGTGTAAAAAGGAACTTTTTACGCCTACATAGCAACCCGACCTTTCTGTACGCTTGTGATTCGGGTGGGTACGTCGTACATGTCTAAATTACTGTGCAATATATCGAGCAGATGACGTCATCAGAGAAATAGTGATGGTATGACGACCAACAAGACACAAACAAAATCACAAGAAGATATACATA
Source organism: Pteria penguin (assembly GCA_035048485.1). NCBI lineage: Eukaryota > Metazoa > Mollusca > Bivalvia > Pterioida > Pteriidae > Pteria > Pteria penguin. The sequence continues at coordinate 30,245,652 of CM068585.1, forward strand.
AAAATGTGTAGCCGATTTCTATATAATTCATCAATGACCATACAATGTCATGGGCCGATCTAGAAATTTTTGAAAAGGAGATTGCACTCTCCCATCAGTGGCGTAGCTACCATTACGCCAAATACACACATGCGTACACATCATCTTATCAAAAATATAATCTCATGAGAGAGAGGTGATCGTTTTCCTTTCCCCCCCAACCCCCGTGCCTTTCTTGTGCGTACACATCATTTGCACTCTGGCTACGCCCCTGCCCATGACTAATGTTTTGCACAATTCGGCCTGGAAAGGGGGTTGGGTGGGGTTGCAGCCATAAATATGGTCAAAAATGAGCTTTTTGGGGGTAAATTTTTCCGAGCAAAAGGTGGTTGCAACCCCTGCAATCCCCTCTAAATCCGCCAATGAATGTGTTAATAGTGATATATTTGTAAATGTAATCAATTTAACAAAACATAACACAAACTATATCTAGAAAAATTTTTATATTCTGGATTTCAGTGGTGGATTTCGTGTGATTTGGACAAGTTATTTCCCTATTCTGTTGATTCTGTCAGAGAGCCAGTTTCCAAAGGAGCTGGCGGCTTCGCCAATTCTGTCTATGATTCTAGTTATGTGACCTTGAATATCTGTGCGAATTTCACTAATTCTTCCTCCTGTACACGATCCTGCTATCTGGAGCACCTCTCCTAGTACACTGAAAAAATGACATGGGAAGTGTTACCTCATTTTGTTGAAGTGGTTTTTTTCTATGAAAATATGATCATTTAATTACATTGCTGCCATTCCCTTACAAGAAAATATTAGACAAGGAACATTGTCGGCTATCTATAAGTATTGTCAGAACTATGCGGTGTGTGGTAGAGTTTGGGGCATTGCCGGTAGGGGGTAAGCCAGCACAAGTGGAATATTTTTTTTTCAGAATTGCTTTTAATGATTTAACAATTCATCTTTTAATTGCTGGATACTTTCTTCGGGTGTATTGAAATAAAGATATTAGTAAAATCACAAGTCGTGTGATATAGCTAGTATAGAGAATCAGTTTGAAAAAAATGTGTAATAGAGCTAGAAATGAAGTCTCCCCGTGTTTAACATAGACTTTGGAAATCCTCCCATTATGCTGATCTGTCTTTGTAGAATAGACTGAGACTATTTGCATTTTACCGGAGAAGTAGCGCATTACTTTTGCCAATATTGGGACGAGAAACTTTCATTATAGAGTTGTCGTTCGCTACTAATGAGACCACACAGAGATGAAATAATGCAATGATTTCCATATAAAAAGACAACTTTAGAAAATGTTATTTTAGGTAAATACATTTTTGGTCAATTATAGATTACAAGAATGATACTTGTTGGGTAAGCAAATCCTGACGCAATGTAAATCCGGACGGTTCGTTTAGGTATTATTACATAACAAACATAGCGATTGTCTGGATATAGTGTGTCCGTATTACCTTCCCAACCAAAATTTTAAAAAAAATCTCACGTTTTGCTCGACAGAAAGTCCCCTGCTTCATAAACTCCATACAACACATCTTTGTTGTCCCAGAAAATATCACAGAAGCTGATAACGCCGTTGTCAAGGTAACAAGCAGACACGTGATCAATCATTGTCTGCTTGATCATGCGACAGCTGGCAGTTTCCTGTGTGTAGATTCCTTTGAGCACGCGCAGTAAACATTGGCCAGTGGCGTTTACCCATTGCTTACCCTGGAAAAGTAAGATACAAGTAAGAAGTTGTAGGTCCAGATTTTATGGATACTGGGATGTGTGGTATAATAAGGTTCTCTTAAACATTCACAAAAATACCCAGTTCAGTAGTTATTCCATATTCATTTTCCCTGATGTTCGATCTGTGTCGTTCAGAATGAGAGGGGATAAGTGGGTTAGAAAACCCTTAGATAAAATACGTGAAACTGTTCATTAGCATTCATTTCTTACATTCGCATAATATTTTCGTAATAGAAATCTCCTTTCTCGGAAAGTACGCAACTTCAGATTAGCTATTTCCCGTCACTAGAGTAACTTTAGATTTGCTATTTCCTGTCATTAAAATAGTCACCAATCTTTTGTCATACTGAAGAGTATCAGTCTGTATTTGAATATGACCATAGTTAACTCAATGAGGATGACCTTCACATTGCTATATGACTATTTAGAGGAGGTATCGAAACAGATGTACATGAACCTACATACAAATAACACAACAATATATATCAACTGGAACAAATCGCTCTTTATTTATTCTCACCATAAGACAAGGGGATGCGATTGATAAAATGTCTTTTGAGAATCTCATAAAAATAAATGTTTGAAGTTTACGAAGTTGTTGATAGAGTCGAAGATTTGCGCTAAAAAACTCTGCAGAAATCTATGTTTACTTACGGCGTCATTGAATCTATTGTAATAAGCGGGAAGGAAAAATTTCTGACAATTGTACGTCCCGTATTCTTTAGAGAAACCACATTCCCCACACGGATACCGTCTCTCAAAGCAGTCGTAGAAGCCACAAGATCCGGAGTCAGCAGCTGCCAGACAACTAGGTTCCACGTCTGGAAAGGACATATAAAATTCTAATTTCAAGTTTTCAAGTTTTAAGAATTTTATATTTACATCTCACATTTTTTAACGAGTCGAGGGGATGCGCAACGTGAACTTATCTCTAGCGCATCCCCTTGACTCGAGAAGATGTTTATCTCATGGTTGTTAGACAACATTGAAAATATATAATGCATAATTCATACAGGTTGTCATATAAAGCATGTGCATATATAATGCATTAAACTATTGTAGTATTATAACATAACAAAACAAAATGCTAGTAAGAGTTATCTTTCCTCTTGTACGCCCCATCCATGTACTTGCAATAACCCCTACTCGGGCAACTAATTCCAATAGAAGAACTACTCAATTTTATTAAAACACGACTTGTATTCCGTTCCCCTCCGATAAACTCCTTGTACAGGGAGGGTATCGTAGATGAACGGAGTACAAGTCGCGTTTTAATAAGATTGAAGAACTACTATGAAATATTGTTGATGCACGTGTCAGGAATTATCAAAAAGCATTAAGATGTAATTGATTCTACATATAACTATTTTGTTTGTCAATTGGCCCCTAAACATACGAGTATCAATGTGTTTGAAAATATGCGTTTTGTTTTTGATTAATATTGTAAGTTTACAAAACGTAAGGAATTGTGGCCCTGTCATCCATATACAAACAATGAACACATACCGTTAGCGGGGTTTTTCATAAGCTCGTCGCCAGAACATCTCCCTAAGAGACTCTTCAGCAAAAAGGCATCAGAACAGCTGACGAAAACGAGGGCAAGGATACACACTTTCCACATCGCAGTGCAATAAGGTAGATGTATTAAAGAAAGGAACAGTTCCGAGATACAGATATTTGTTGTATATATACTAATTGGAGATGTTTTTACGGCCTACGTCATCCGGATATCACGTGACAGCGTCCGGCGTTAGAATGTCAAGTGGAGACAAGTGATTTGCCCACTTCAGTATGTTCCAGTTTCATCCTTCGTTGTACATCTGCAGTATGATTAATCGTACCGTGTGATGAGTACGATGACGAAACAATGCGGACTTGGTTGATTTAATGAGCTCTTCACACCTGTCCACGTCATCATATGTAGTGATCAACGTCTTTAAATATTAAGCGTAATTTGTTTTGATTTATAAGAAGTGGGTGTTTTGACATGAGTTATATGCAAGTAGGCGTAGTGATCATAGCAATGTAAAGAAATGAGAAGGTAATATATTCTGAGAAATAAATAATGGTTCTTGTTTTTTTTTTTATTTAACTTGCACCGGGATTGTTAAGGTGTGCCGTTGGTGTCAGTCGGTGCTATGTGGGGGAATTATCCGGGGAAATTAGGTACATTTGCACAAATAAACTTTTCCTATTTCTGCTAAGTGAGATTCGAACTCAAATGAATCGAGCTGAGAAGCTGAATTCCAGCGCAGCGTTTTATCTAGTCAGCCCCCGAGGTCTCACAAGACGTACCTGTAGATATATATATTTGTCTGTGAACGACAGAACGCTCTTGCGCCGCTTGGGAAACGGTCCGATAATAAGGGATCTCTTCGTGCGTTGTCCGTCCGCACCGCAGGTTTGATTATTTTCTCAAGCGTCACGTGTTCCCAAAGAGCACTACACTTCAGTTGCTCTTATATAGAGTTTGCCCATGTGATGTCACACTACTAGCATTAGCGGCCATGTTGGAGTACAACTCTCGGACTTTTTCCATCTCTACCATGTAAACTTCATTAAATTTCTGAGAAAATAACTTTTTATCAGGGTATGTTTCGTGACTTCAGTCTTAATTAATCAGTAAATATAATCAATCAGTTGAAAATTTTCTGTGAAATATTGAGATATACATTGTGATTATTTCATAAAATTAAGTTAAATCAAGCAGTTTTATATGAGCATTGATGGATAAAGTCCGAGAGAGGGAAATAACTCTAGCTAATTTGAGTAAAACAGGGTTGTATGGGAACACTCTATAGGATATCAAGTAATGCAGGATGTTATTCAGCACACTTGTTTTATTTGTTTCTTCTACGTTACCACAGGATACATCATATACAGTACATTATCGAGTAGAGCTAGATTTTGTGGAAAGTGATTTTAATTCTTTGCTATAACAATTTCTATCTTCACCAGTAATTTAAAGTAATGAAAAACTAGCGTTTCGATAAATAAATAAGTAAATAAGTAAATAAATGAAAAAATTTAATGAATAATGAACAATTGACTGAATATTAATATAAAAAAACCCCTCAAAAATAGAAGATTGAACATATCTTTCGTAAGAAATATAAATTATCATGGTATATTGCAATAGCAAAAACGGAGTTGGAGTTACTTCCCGTGCTCGGCCATTTTTGTTGCGGTGCCTGTGATTTCATACTATTTAAAATGTTTTACGTTGTTGAATAGCCAGAAGGTTAATGAACATAGAATGTGTTAAGTATGCAAATTTAGAGAAGTCTTCTACATAAATTAATCGAATTATACAAACAATCCTGTAAAGGATAGCGAGCGGTTTGTCACAAAAATAAGTAATGTCAGTCAAAGTTTATGGTGTTGAAATCTATGTACGGTAAAAGAAATTATTAGTTGTCTAGTACACTAAGGTGAAAATAAGAAAGGGGAATACTCATAATTGTGTCAGTAGTTTATATGTTTCGATATAATGCATACCTGCCTTAATTCATATCCCTTATTTTCGAATTCATTGCATCAAACATAAAGCTATAAATATATTCAAGAATTGTTTTTATATTTTTTGTGCTTCACTGGTGCGCATTTGCAGTAGGATATGGATAAAATGTCATTCCCAACTGCCAATGCACACCAATGAAGCACAAAAACATAAAACAATCCTTATATTTACATTATATGTTCCGTTTTGTCTATTTTGTATCTCAATGGGTCCCCGACCTCTGTTTATAAAATGTGATACAAGGGGGTAGCTATGATGATGGAACAGCAATACTTTGCGGATTGTGTAATCAAGTAGTTCCCTCTTTTAGATAATGATAAAGTACAATTCCGCCTACAAACTTTCCATCTAAGACACACGTGAGAAAGAAAATTTAGATACGTATGTAATGTTTGAATTCAATTCTTTTTATATCAAGTTACATTGTACATTTCTTACTTGGCGAAAGATTAATTTGCGTATGTGATTCGGCTAATGACCGTGTCGTTGCAAACGCTCGTTTTGATTCTTGTATTATAAATATTATAATGTTAGACCAGCTACAGACAGAAGTGGAAACAGTGTGGTATAGACTAATTGTCAAATTTTCTGTAAATATATCTAACATTCTAATAAGGAGAGCTAAGAAGTTTTTGGTTATTTCTCGTTCCGACTTCATCATCACTTTTGATTTGTTTGTTTTTCTATTTTTATGAATGAAAAGCAAAAACTCTGTTTATTGTAATGTTTATTCACGATAAACGATTCTTAGTTTGATCTACAACACGAAAATAAACGCAAACATCAGATATATGTCAGGTGAGGACATTTTAATAAAACAGAACGAGCTTCCTTGGTATGTGATATTAATCCGTGACGTACTTTGAAGTCACGTGATAGGCAATTGTTATTATTGAATGTTGATATCAGCTGATAAGAAAATACATGCAGATCATGTTCTTAATTTTCCGTGGCATTACTTCAAATAAAATATTTTTTGCCTCTAAATCATTACTGAGTTACATATCCACCACTTTTCCAATATCTATTACTTACAAGAGCAAGTTAGAGATGGTTGCCGAGATTTCATTTAATGGTAAGCCGTTTATAACTTTCCATTGCATAAAAGTTTAAAATAAACTTACTATTAGACTCCTTCGTGTATACTACACTTGCATTAGCATACCGTGTTTGATAATAAATGTCGTCACTATCAGTAAAAAGCAAGGGTGGGATTTTGCTGACTATCAATACAACCTTCATTATGAAGTAATTGATATCTTGGTCACAGAGCGTCGCATAGCAACATTAAAGCCATCATGTTGTGATTGCCTCCTCCACCCATTCCATTGAATTCCTTTCCGCCCACAAGCATTTTCTTTCTCCATTCCATAGACGTAGGAAACAAGAAGTTCTATCATTCCACTTTTTTGATGCTCATGTTCAAAATCCCCCCACCCCACCACTTTATTTTGAAATATTAAACAAATCATAGCAAGTTATAATAACAGACTGTCTCTAGATAAAGACGATTTTGATAATAATTTTAGACTAAATTTTGCACTTATTTAGCAACACCATGCATTCTCGTATTCTTTTACTTTTTCATTTCTAAAAACACTATATTGATTTTATTTTGTTAATTACTACTTTATATCTACTGTATTTGCGGTGCTTGTGTCCAATGGCAATAATGAAACCGATTTTAATATTTAAGGGGAAAGGGGAGGATAAAAAAAGAGGTGGCGGTGATGGTAGTGGATATAACTTCTCAATAAATCCTCGCCTAATCCTCGAGGTTTTGAAAAACATCTTGAGTACTCGAAACCCAAATCTTCAGGTTTACAATCGAGCACATGACTAACTCATAGAGCATTGGTTTCTCATGCATACATATTACGAAAATTTTACGTTTGAAAACATGTGCAGAATATTCATAAAAAATGTAATACTTTATATTGGCTTGTTGGCAATAGAAGCAGCCTAACTCTAATGGGGGTGTGCTCGGACCAGGGCATGAGGTAGTAGGTTTGATCACGACCGATTCCTTTATAATATTGGGTCGAATCAGTGAAATAATACACAGTCCCAATGAACCGTTGACAGATTCCCAGATTGATCTGAGACTGTTGAAAAGATATAAATCTGAGTCAATATTGATTGATTGATTACTGTTTTACGTCACTTCACGATTATTTCACGTATATAGTGACGGCACTTGCCTGATGCATTCTTCTTCTTCTTCCAATACGAAGTGTACTAAAAAAATTGAGCCTTATACTTCATGTGACAGTCAAGATAAAAGCCTCACAGGGCAATATGATACAGTAAAAAAGTTGAAATCCTTGATTCTCACCATAAGCTGAGGTGGGCAGATAGTACGTTGCCCACTGCAGTCCGGTAGTCCTCCGAGGAACATGCTGATGACATTGCTGATCTGTCCAGTCCTTGATGGTACGTGGGAAGAAGGAGAACCGGTACACATCCTTTCCCATTACATAGAAATTTATACATTTGCAACGAATCCACCCAAGCAGTGAGGGATCTTTTGTACGTGTCAAGCCTACAATGACACAGGTCCTCGGTTTTACTGTTTCATCTGAAAGACAGAACACCTGTGTGCCCATGGCGGGAGTCGAACCCAGAACCTTTCGATCACAAACCGAACACCTCACCCACTGAGCTACACCGGTTTAATTTGAGGTAATACACCAGGCAGTTGTTAAACAAGAGAGGAAACCTTGACGAGGCTGAAAACATGTATACATGGAATTGCTGGCAAAAATTTAAATTGGCGTCTTTGTCGGGATTAAGTTGTCACAATTCAAATTAATTTGGTAATTTACGTCATTTATTGTATTTGATGTAATGAGAGTCAATCGTCTGGTGCAGTACATTAAAAACGATCAGGGAAGGATCCATGAGTTGATATTGGTTGGAGTAAGATCCCCTTTCTGTATGAAACTTTCACTCCTGCTTCCAAATTAATAGTCATTGGGATATTTTTAAGAGAACCTATCTCCCCATCCATTTCTTTTCGAATGTTTGCCACTGGAGGAAAGAATTTCCAGTAATCTTTTCATTAAAATGTTAAAACACAGCAATTAATAAAGACAACTTTAAAATCTGCTTTGTTAACTCTTGAAACCTGTGCATGTGATACTTTAGAATAAATAAAAGATATTGCATTTTTCTGACGATATGTTTTTATTGCAATCGGACATTTTCTATGTATTAGAGATATCCAACAAAGCACGTGTATCGACTATGTTTTGAAGAGAATGTTAATCTTATACATGTAATTAAAATATCTTTTTAACACCTGTCCATACGTAGAATATATTCAATTCGGCAAAATATTTTTCCTAATATGGTAAAAGAGACGGAGCGAAACACAAAACGTCATTATCATATCCTCGTTACCGCGATACATTGTAATGACGTAATTGTGACAGACGGTAAATGCCTAACCTTAAATGGAAAATGTGGGCAAGATCTGAAAGATACACCTGTCATGTGGGCGGAGCTTATGTCACGATCAGGTGCGACAAATGATAAACATACGAAAGTGTATCTTCAACGTCAACAGGTAGCAGCGTAAGATTTGGATAACTCCCTACGATAAAGCTGTTTGATTAAATATTGTAGCGTCTATACACAGCTGTCTGATCAATATTTGAATGATATGATAGAAATATTGACCAGGAAGATAACAATATAGAAATTATTTCAGTTATTACGTACTGTTTGTTTAAACTTAGCTTGTAGTCATTTTCTATTATATTGGGATGGCACAAGATTGACCACCTGGATCGCCTTTTTGGGATTGGCGTCCCATATATCATTTCCCCAATACGGCACCCATATTAAACACCTCATTTTGCTATTCTTAAAATCTTCTACATGCATATTGTTTTGAAAACAGAAAAGTGTGGAGTCATTGTGCATTCCTTATATGCAACCAGAAGGGGTGTGAACCAAATTTCAACACAGCTAAATATTCTGACATATGGTTATAACAAAGCACTTATTTTGGTAATATTTTCACTCTTTCAAAATCTTAAAAAGGCATAAAAGTTCACATTTCTGACTTCTTATTATCTAACATCAATGTCATAAATGCGCTTGATAGTGACTGTTGATTGATCACAAATGTAGTTGGGAAAGGGGGCCGTGGTGTAGTTAAAGATGTTTTGTTTTGTCACGAAAACTCCCATTTCCACATATGTTTAACTTAAAAGTATGCAATATCAACAATTTCTATAGAAGAACGTGTGTGTTTGTGTGTGTGTGTGTGTGTGTGTGGGGGGGGGGGGTGGTTGGTTAGGGGTTGCATGTGTTCTTTCTTTTTTTTGAAAGAGAGCATAAATGCATTACCATGAATACAATTAATTGATCTAAGCTCCGATCGCTACAGAGAGTGGATCCGAACAGCTAATTTAAACTAGATTTACTGGAATTACACACATCTTGCCAATAACGATCATTGGCATGGCTTTTTTGGAAAGCCGTATAACACCGATTCGCTAGCTGCCTTGAAGGTTTTGCTTATTTGCCATGAAGCTGAAAAAATGACATAACAACATAGCCGTAGGAAGCATTTCAAATGTGAGGGAGCCAAACCTTAAATTTCGTTTCCTTTCGTAACGTGAAAACAGAAATTGGTCCATAAACGGCCGAGAAGGGGTGTGTGTGGGTTGTTTTCGTCATCCCACACCGTTCGTACAGGCCTCAACAAAACATTAAAGGAAGACATGAGAAGATGCCCAATATATAACCATAGTTAGCTACAAACTGAGCCCATACACCGATCGTACAGGCCTCAACAAATCATTAGAGGAAGACATAAGAAGATGCCCAGTATATAACCATAGTTAGCTACAAACTGAACCCATACACCGATCGTACAGGCCTCAACAAAACATTAAAGGAAGACATGAGAAGATGCCCAATATATAACCATAGTTAGCTACAAACTGAACCCATACACCGATCGTACAGGCCTCAACAAAACATTAAAGGAAGACATGAGAAGATGCCCAATATATAACCATAGTTAGCTACAAACTGAACCCATACACCGATCGTACAGGCCTCAACAAATCATTAGAGGAAGACATGAGAAGATGCCCAATATATAAACATAGTTAACTACAAACTGAACCCATACACCGATCGTACAGGCCTCAACAAATCATTAGAGGAAGACATGAGAAGATGCCCCATATATAACCATAGTTAGCTACAAACTGAACCCATACACCGATCGTACAGGCCTCAACAAATCATTAAAGGAAGACATGAGAAGATGCCCAATATATAACCATAGTTAGCTACAAACTGAACCCATACACCGATCGTACAGGCCTCAACAAAACATTAAAGGAAGACATGAGAAGATGCCCAATATATAACCATAGTTAGCTACAAACTGAACCCATACACCGATCGTACAGGCCTCAACAAATCATTAGAGGAAGACATAAGAAGATGCCCAGTATATAACCATAGTTAGCTACAAACTGAACCCATATACCGATCCAGGCACACTACTGAAACGTCATAATGAAACTACGTAATGGTTTTGGTTAAAAGCGGGTCTGGCGATCCATCGCTTTGGCGGAATATTTGTGTGATGAAACAACAGACAAAATCCTGATGTTTATAGACCATTCATGGTCGGAGAACCAATTTCATTGATACGGTTTGAAAGTACTTTCATATTTTAAATTATGTATTTACCACACCCCAAATGAAATCAAATTTAAAACATGATACTACCATAGCTCAAAATGTAAACACATGGTACATTCAACGGACCCACACCGATAACATGAGAAGACATCATATTCACAGAGAAGATTCCGAAGGTCAATACCTCTCTCTCCTTTCTTAAAAGGACCCAAGGAAGGAATGACTGCATACCTTGCATGTTTAAATAATGAATTTTCAATATTTTAATATACCAGTACAATTCTTATTTTTATTTTCTTACATCCCAAATTTATCACTAAATGTTGAAAGTAAAGGGTATTGATACACTTAGTTTAGATTAGTCAGGAATCAGTGACCAAAGATCAGAGCTAACAGTAGCGTAACTACGCGTAAGCATGGAAGCACGTGCTTCCAGATCTTTTTTTTAAATGATTAAATGATGTGTTTTAATCTTTACGAGGGTGGTCTTCATACTTTTTGTAATATGGAGGAGAGATAAAAGACGCAAATAGTCATGATGTATCGCATAAAGTTAGTTAATTTATGCATATTCAATCAATTTAAACTGCATATATACAATTTTGACATGCCCAATGTAACTTCTCAAAAATGCATTTTAATGTGTCTTAAATCAAGGACTTATAAGTCCTTGCTTAAATGCTAAAATCCGTATACGTACATGGGCTTTGCCCTCCCCCTTAACAGGGCTTCACTGTGGACCCACTGGAGACTTGAACAGCCCCTAGACTCCTCGCCTTTTGTGTTTCCACATCGTTTAGAGCTTAGCTACGCCCCTTGCTAATTATAACTTCGCTACCTCGGGTGGGGTGGACAAAGGTTCTAAAGGTGTGTACACTGCATATATGACGTACGTAGAACTAGAATGAAACAAGACGAATAAAAAGGTTTTGTATTTTGCATTCCGGAAGTGGGCATATACCTAACATAAGACCACGCTTTTCGAGCGGAGATGTACTTTGTTATATCAACTTAAATCACGACCTTAATTCATTTGTATATACTTATAGGGTACAATATCTTGTACCTTCATTATATAAAGCACAAAGACACTACAGCTAATATAACTTAGGTCGTGGGTTCGAGTCCGAGTCGGGGAACGAATATAAGTGAAATATAGGGTGCCTTATTAGCTGTAGTGTCTTTGTGCTTTATATGTTTGTCTAATTTGTCTTTATTTTATTTCTACAGGTATTTCTTCGGAGTTCCAAGGTCCATTGGACACCCGGGCGTCTTACTGTTTCTATTTGTGCTTTATATATATATATATATATATATATATATATATATATATATATATATATATATATATATATATATATATATATATATATATATATATATATATAAAGTTTTTGTGGGTATTTTCCTGTATTCCAACTTTCGTTAGGTCTCTTTTTAATTTGTCTATTGATCATTAATATTTGATGCATTTGGTCTGTTATGGTTATTTCGTCTATAACTATTTCTTAGAAAAGGTAGGAAACTTATTGCATACTGTTGTATACACTACATGTTTGGTGTCTAAATGATGCAGCAAAATAATGTTAAAACACAAGCTTCAAACGTCATGAGATGTGTCTGCTTCGGTGTTACTTCTAATTCTATCAAAGCAACGAAAACTACCAAGTAAACGAAAATAAGACTCTCGTGAAAAATTTTCGTTTTCCTTTATAAGGTGGAAGATCTGTGAAATTGTTTCGTGAACAATAGAGCATATTCAAGTTGGAGCATGGATTCAGCATCTGGTCTGTTATGGTTATTTTGTCTATAACTGTTTCTTGGAAAAGGTAGGAAACTTATTGCATACTGTTGCATACACTATATGTTTGGTGTCGGAATAACAAATAAAAAGAGAATTCGCAGTATTTCATACTTATTTTACCAAAATAAAAAATGTTATGTAAACCATCATTCTGACAATTTGAAGTCTCTCAATATAAAGCATAGGTACATGTGATTTACATTTGATCTATAAAACCGATAAAACGAAAAAAATATACATGAAATTAGAAAAGGAATGAAAATCATTTCAACAAAAATAGTATCGTCACGCAGTACTACGAACATGAAATTAAATAGTTGAGAACTGAAATCAGTAAAAGAATGACTTTTTTCTAAGGAATGTTAAAACACTAGTAATGCACAGTGCAAAAAGGATCTTTACAATGTTGTCGTGGTCTCCGTTTTGTTCTCTCAGGATCAATATACATGTTTTATATATATATATATATATATATATATATATATATATATATATATATATATATATATATATATATATATATATATATATATATATATATAATAGAAAGCTTATATTAACACACGTTTTACAAATTAAAAAAAACCTCTTAAATTTTAATGAATGCAGATGTGATATGACCAAACAATTCTGAACGTCGCTTCGCGTGTTCTGTTCTGAATACTACGCTTTAAATAAGCGTGTCGAAATATTTAACAAACCCATCTAATGACATTATTAATATATTATGTATTATATAATGTATTGTAAAACAGATTTAGTTGCTTTATGGTTTTGGTATCACTTTCAACTATTTTTCAGCGACTTGGAAGCAAGAGGTAACTAATTTTTTAAACATATATCTAATAAACCTCTAACATAATAATAATAACAATGTTTGTTTGGTATTAAAAGGGGACAAAAATTAGTTAATCATAGAAAGTCGTTCATTCTTAAATTCTAATTACATTCATAATCCTAATTACATTCCATCAGGGTGTAATATTTAGTACTTTTAAACAGATTTTACAATCTATATATATATATGTGTGTGCCGAAACAAAGTCCAACTAGTAAACATACTGGTATTATTATAAGTAACAATTGAGATTCTCTCCAATAAATATATATGCAATATTTTTGAAACATGTATCTAAAATACACATAAAACGCGACATGTAATGTGACAAAAGCAATGTTCAGATTTGTCTAATTAGGTTGAGCAACTTTCGGAGTAATATGTCAGTGACAGTATGTTAACACACTCAGATTTATAGAGGATAAACCTTGTTTCTGTTTTGTCGCTTTTTACAGAGATGAAACACTGTAAGCGACATAACGGTAGTGAACACGGAGCTAATCCCAGCTGCTGCAACAAGTAGACCATAATGTACAGCGATCCGTTCATCCTCTTCCGTACCTTCTGGGAAATCTCGTTCCTCTTCGATATTTTTTGTAGCTGTATTTTGTGTCGTCGATAATGTCGGAAATTTTGTGATGCTTTTGGAATTGTGTGTATTTTTAGTCGAGATGGTTGTTGCTGTTGTCGTGGCTGCTGTAGTTGTAGTTGTAGTTGTCGTTGTTGTTGCTGTTGTTGTTGTCGTCGTCGTTGAAGTTGACGTGGACAAAATAGAAAACATAATGTTAGTATCTACGTCATTTCCGTGTTCATTTGTAGCACGAAAAGTCCATCCTCCGTTATCAATCAAGGAAACAGAGTTTATAATTATCTTTTCGTGTTCTGTGATTATTCGATTATTTTGTGTTTGATTCTTATAACTGTATGTTCTACCACTCGGATCGGTGACGGACAGATAAGGTTCCGGATCTCCACCTCGTATACTACAAGATATAGTTAAATTCATACCTTCTGTTATGGAAACTGATGTACGATCGCACTTTATTTCCGTAGGAGGAGAACAATTTAGTTTCGAATCGTCTACGTCTAGCAGTAGAAAATGTCTCAAAGGAACTGGATTAAAACACAACACACTTTCAGAAATAAGTACCGGGTTATAAGCGGCCTTGTTCTGAAAATGTTTAAGCGGAATCATTTCACAATTACAGTTCCAAGGATTTTGTTCTAAACTTAAAGTAGAAATATGAGATAATTTATCCCTATTTTCTTTTGGAAGGTTTGTAAACATGTTACCTGACAAGTCTAAAACTTGCAAAGGGTTGATTTTGGAAAAGAAATCGTATTCAAAATTGGAAATATCGTTTCCATGTAGATCTAAATGGACGAGATTTTTAAGAGACGAAAAGAATTCACTTCTTACTTCTTTCAGTCCGCATTCACCCAAGAATAATTTCTCCAGCTTTATCAAAGGACTAAATGCATCAGTTTCAATTTCCAATTTGTTGTTCCCCGTCAGATCTAGAATTCTCAAATCATTAATTCCCTCGAAAGTTTTTCTCGTCACACGTGAAAGTTTATTTCTGGAAAGCTGTAACTCCCTCAGGAGAGGCATAGATACAAACGATCCATCCGCAATCTCCTCGATGTTACTGTGTGTCAAATACAGCACCCGGAGCGCGAGAAGATTGTCAAAGGTGTTGCTAGGAATGGTCTGTATTGTGTTTGGCTTTTGGTATGTCCCTGTAATGGACAGCCTCACGGTATAGGGAGGTAACTTAGTAGGTATACTGGTCAATCCTGGCCTACAACTTACTCTCTCTATAGGCACATTCCAACACTGGCATTCATTGGGACACGCGGAAGCGAGAGCCAAAAACAGAATTAGAATGGTAAAAATCACACGGATAAACATTTTGTAGAAAACAGGTATTATAATTCTCTGTACGGAATATCTGCCCTCTAAATATGTAGACAGTGTCTGTCGTCTAAAACAAGCACGCAATGCCCGCCTTCTGAATCTGATTATAATGTCTGTCTACTGAGCCTGTACAGCTGACCCTGTATGTTCGGTCTGATTTATGACCCTGTATGTTCGGTCTGATTTTGATCTTGAATGTTCTGTCTAATTTTGACCCTGTATGTTCGGTCTGATTTTGATCCTGTATGTTCGGTCTGATTTTGATCCTGTATGTTCGGTCTGATTTTGACCCTGTATCTACGGTCTGATTTTGATCCTGTATGTTTGGTCTGATTTTGACCCTGTATGTTCGGTCTGCTTTATGACCCTGTATGTTATGTCTGTTTTCTGATCCTGTATGTAATGTCTGCCTTCTGATCCTGTAAACTTTAATCTTCAGCTTTCAAAGGACTCTCTTATTCAATAATATTGGAAGTACTTATCTACCCCTTTGACGTATAATATTCTTATAATTCTTTCAAAATTCGTCTTTCATCCAACGGTTGTTATATACTTTTTGCTGATATATTCGAGCCAATCGTCTTATCTCAAGTCTAATACTATTTTCAAGCAGGATTCTTTCTGGCTCCCAACTCTACTTCTAAGAATTGCTAAAATGCTGCAGCAAAATATCACTAACCTTTTTATGTTTCAGTTTTGTAAAATGAATCAATATGATTAAATTTCTCTAACTGTCACCAGTTGAGTAGGATTGTTCCCAAGTATTCCAAATAAATATATAAATGCTTCTAGTGTAAAGAAGGTGTTCTCCTTTAAAGTATCTTGATTTATGGTATAGGATATGTATATTTCTTGCTTATATACGGGTAGCGGGTGACTCGGCATTACGTACATATCGCTTCCGCCAATAATCACCTTTATCTTACAATTACACTTCTGTTTATGTTTGTCTTAATTCTAATTCCAGATAAACTTGTCTCTACAGAGTTCTTACTCTCGATAACGACCTCTCCACATGTGGTATTTCCTATAAAGCCACCTCACAGCAAATGGGTGGAAAGTATTGTCTTTTTTTAATGTGGCAGACAGTGGCGTAGTCACCTTTTGGTATCAATGGGATTTTACTGAGTGTACATGTATGTAATTGGGGAATCCAAAACATTTGACCAAGGGGGACGTTCATGAAATCCTGAAGATTATAAGAGAGACTTTTTGAAGAAAACTTTGTACATGCCACCATAAACATTTACCATGTATATTTGTATATTAAGGAAAACTATTTTACTACGAAATTATTTCCCGCTAACTTTATCATATTGCTCATTGATTTTTGTTATGCAGAAAGAGGGGGAGGGGGTCAATCACCTTAATTGCTAGTATAAAACATTTTAGGAATTCAGTGATAAATAAGGGTGGGAAGGTTCCAGACAAACCCTGGAATTCTACAAAAATATTTTCTTTGTACTTTCTGTGGTGAAGCAGATGAAGAGGAGGACCTCTTTCTTTAAATTTGTCTTTGGTAGATTTCCTCTAAATCCGCACCTGACCGTGCCAGTGTTTGGTTATCTAGCTATACAAATGACAGAGAAATTGCATTATTTATTATTAAATCTTATCTGATTTCATTGACTTCTAGAAGACAGTGGATGAATAGTTCACATTTTTGTTCTGTTTATATATACTACGAAGGGGAAGTCTGTCTGCTCTGCTTAATGTTAAGAAGAAAATGTTATAAGTATGTAACTTACTATTGCTGACAAAGTGATGTATAAGATATTTAATAACTCAACAAAGCCATGCCCAAGTGATTTGTTTCTACATATCCCTTAGAAGCTAATTGGATGAAAGTTTTATGTTAGTGTTCGTAATCAAAATTACATTCTTTTTCATAGATGAACTTGAAATGTTATATATAATTTTGGGGTATATACTCGATGATACAATTAAGTGAAATATATCAGAATCTTTAAGAATTTTATTTTACATTTCGCCAAAATTATTGTCACACTATTTCCTGCCTGATTTATGTTCTCACAATTTTATTATGCGATTGGCGCTACCAGAAGGGGGCCACGAATCGTTTACTTCCCACTATATACATTTGTACTCCTCCCGAGCACCTGGCCTCATCTTTGAATTTCAGGGGTCCGTAAGTGTCCACTGTGGTACATTGTTGTTAGTGCCATAGTCATATAACACCAGTTACTTTCGTATCGTATCTGGCAAAGCTCATTGTCGTTAAAACAAATTTCCGGGACAGCAACAAAATTACATGAATAATACATCTGGTAATTTTGTTTTAACAGTGCCCAGCAGATGTAAGGGTTAATCCAGGTGCCCGGAAGGTATAAGCGTTTCTAAGAGGTTAAACCCAGTGTTAAGCTGGAGTAAGCGTCCTTTGTGAGAGGAACACTTGAGGTAATCGACCATTCTACATTTGTTATAGCCACAAAAATATAAGCAGAAAGATTAAAGCAAAAAGTCCTTCATTTTGGAACCTTTTTCATGATTTACACTATGCAGAAAGTTGGTGTGACAATAATCTATATACGGAAGTGAATATTACAGTGTTTTGACTTTAAGTTTATGTTGGTTTTGGAATCCGCGACGAATAGAATATATGTTCTATTTAACACTTTACTATCATTTTTATAAGCTGAAAACTTTGGTACAAAATCCACAAGGGGTATGCTCGGGCTAACCGCAAATTTAGAGCGGAGATCAAATGGAATTTACTTTTTAGTAAAACGTATATTACATCAGTGGATGCATTCTGAATCAAACGTATGCTTTATTCTTGATATCAAATATTACAATACATCTATATCTATACAGTAATTTTACTGATATCGTAAGTTTTCGCCTACCTTATTTCAAATTTTACTTAATGTTAGATAATAGATTACTCTATGTTTAACGTTTGGCAATATTGCTATGTAAGATATGTGCATACTGCTTTTAGCCCAATACATTAATCGAAGGTCTGAAAACCTACTGGATGCACACGTAAGACACATAAAAGATTTCAAACAGTAAATTTACTGTTTTGAGTAGGAGGGGATATTTTACTGTAACCTGCCATCACTTATAGCACATTGTGGTTCAAGACAGGGATGTGGAAATGATTTACATCTATATGCACAAATGTGTAGGATTACATACGATAAGTTACGATAATTTACTCATTGATGTTAGGCGAGTTTTCTTTAGTTGTCTCAGACATTTGTTTGCCTTATGAGTTTACATATCGCTCGTGGTTAACACTGCAATTGTACCAAAGTCTCATAGTATCAGACTTGACGATTCAGGAAATGGATACAAATGACTCAGAAATAACTATGTTAGATATTAGATTACTTTATGTTTAACGTTTGGCAATATTGCTATGTAAATTATATGCATATAATACTGCTTTTAGCCTAATGCATTAATCGAAGGTCTGAAAACCTACTGGATGTACACGTAAGACACATAAAGGATTTCATGTATGTAAATTTACTGTTTTGAGTAGGAAGGGATATTTTACTGTACCCTGTCATCACTTATAGCACATTGTGATTCAAGACAAGGGTGTGGAAATGATTTACATCTATATGCACAAATGTGTAGAATTACACCTTTGATACACCCCGCCTCGATTTGGTGGCGTCATTTTATCGCTAGACGAGAGTACACAATATGGCGGAGGGACGGTTTGCAAATAGAAGTGAGGATGAAATAAACAGTATTCGAACGCAACTCAATGCGAAGAACACTATTAAGTGCAACAAAAAGGCAGCGGGCATATTATGAAAACATTGATATAAATCCAAAAGGCCTTAAGTGAAATAAGTAAGTGGTACAGTGTATGACAAGGGAGGATACGAAAATACTGAGTGCATGAAAAAAGTTGTATTGGGTGAATAAGGCTTTCGGTGGGACAAATTCGTTGTACAGTGTTTTACAGGAGGGGGATACGAAAATATATTGGGTCCACGAAAAAAAATGTTGTATTAGGCTCGGCTTCGCCTTGCCCAATACAACTTTTTTCATGGACCCTATATATTTTCGTATCCCCCTGTAAAACACTGTATAACTTACAGTACATGTCGACCGACGACGCTTGACAGAGGAAGACTTCGTGTGACCTACTACATTTGTATAAGTAATAAAGATGTGAAATACTTCCTCTCTCATTGAAAATTTTTTTGAGGTAAATACAAATTCTATTTAGAATTACTCGTCTTAGAGATATAAGACTTATACATTCCATGCTTTCATGTGTTATCCATTATGAACTTGACATCAATACGATTACAAACTACAACTAATACACCTGGTCCGAAAGTTGTAAATAGCGCAACATTGCTTTGTATCGGTATTAAGATATATAACAAATATAAATGGATAAAATGCTATTAATGTGCTATATATTCAGTATTTACATAACTTTGAAAAGGGGGGTAAAGGAACAGAAATGCATACAATTGACGGTGTTTCATTCCCAAATTCCCTCAAAAAAAAATAAATTCACTTTCTATAAACAAATCTAAGATCAAATATTCCGATTTAGATCAGCGGGTGGCAAATTCATGGTATCGTCAAAGATGGATTATAGGATTGAATTGTAAGCATGTTGGTTACATAACATCAGAAAAGGATATACTGAAGTGACAAAAGGATAAAACAGTTTTCATTAATGAGTGAACGGATTTCGGTTGCACGTTACGACATAACAAATTATTTATTCTATCACCACATAATTGGTTTCCATTCACAAGAGATATATGCAGACATATCACTTGTGTATCCCTTTATTGAATTCCAGCATAATGAGGTATTTATGAGAGAACTATGTATTTAAGATTTCGATATGCCAAAGAATTCACAATCGTTTTATCTTCCTATCTAACTTAGTGTCAAAATCACAATTTTGCTATCGTGAAGGACGTAATGTTACGATAGGGATGATAATTGTTCGTTGGTCCAGGTTCTCTTCCGTTATTTATTTGACATTTATGTAATATTAATCGATGAAATAAACCTTTTAACTTTTTATGTCTGATTTCTTAAATCTCTTCATTTAATTATATCGTTTTAGTCGCAGCATGTTAATGAAAGCTAGGTATCAATGTGTTGAGCATATCTATTTTTCAATCACTTGTTTCATATGACTACAGGGTTGTTTCACTAGTAAGGTGAGGTCATTTGTTTGAAGAATTATTTTCAATCGATGATGCAGCATACTTCAATCAACGTCCAAATAACATCAGGAGTAAATAGGCGACTAAAACGATGTAATTAAATAAAGAGATTTCAGAAATCAGGAGTAAATAGACATAAAATATTAAATCGTAATGCTGATGCAATACCCACTTTTGATTTTCAGTTAAGGGGACAGTTTATACTCAGCATTTGCGGTCAATCTGTATACAGATCCGAAATTCCTAGTCTTTGCTTATACAGTACATGCAGAATAGAAATACAGCAACTGAATACGATACCAGAACATATAATAATCAATAATATAATAATCATGTGTAAGTCGCAAAAATGTATAGTTTAAAGATATCACGAATGACGCATGACGTCAAATCGTTCTGGATTTCGATAACCATTTAAAGAAATGTATATAAATTTTCATCTATTCCAAAAACCCAAAATTCATCACACTCAAGAAGCATGGCTAAACTTACATAAGAACCTACTACAATTACATGGTATAATCCTATCTTGAGTGCCAATTGGTCCAGAATGCATTTAACGAATAAACAACATTGATTAAGAAAGATCAATGTAGTATTAATATCAGCAATGATGCCATTTAAGAAAACACCTTCAATGTTTGTTGACCAATCGTCAACCTGTTAGGATATAAGTCGCTTTCTAATGAATCTCATGTCTTATATAATCTTTTAAGAACTGATAACATTATACTCGCGTCAATTATCGATAATTATCAAATCTAAGTGGTGACTGTTTGTATACAGGGTGTCAGAAAGATCGTCGATTGCAAGATAAAACATTCACGATAACCTCTGTACCGGCATAAATCAGATGTACATACACTATTAGACTGTCGTTCGATTGAAATTGAGACTTCTGATAATATCAGACAGATTCCGATATTTGTCATCCGTAAACATATAAAGAAACCAGTATTTAATAGGGGAACTGTTTCTAGATCAGATCTGACATGTTTAGCATTTCTCAGTCATTAAGTAAAATATTTTACAATCAGAAGGAAAACCTACTTTCCCATAGTACTTGATTTCATCTGATCTTGCTAGGGGTTCCTAGAAGTATGGTTAGAACCCTAAATTAGATTTTTTATTGTCACTGCATGCAATTTATTAGGCTTTCAGTCCAGTTCGGTTTTCAGCGCATCCGTACTACCTTAAAACAGGTACTTTAATTAACCTTATTGTACTAAATTTGTCAGACTAAGATCTCCCTTACGTATATCCGTTTCTTCAGATGGCATTGTGCTCTTCCAAATAGGTAGTTTGTGAGTACTTTTTTGTGCTACCTGTATATTACAGTCTACGGTTTAAGTATAACGAAGAACAACCGTTTATTCCTATTACCCTTGTGGAACACTAAGTAATATTGTTTGTCATGCTTTTATATCTTTTACTGCTAATAGTTTATCAAAGTTAAGTTGGCGTACCTCAATCGGTTAGGTGCGTGGCTTACAACCAGGAGATGCCGAGTTTGAGTTCTTCCATAGACTCGTTGGTGTCCTGTCTTTCGGATGAGCCAGTATTGATTCATTGATTGATTACAATTTTACGTCAGTTGACGGTTATTTCACGTTTATGGTGACGGCATCTGCCTGATGCATTACATAGAAATTTCTACCTTTGCAACGGACCTACCCGAAGCAGTGAGGGATCTTTTATGTGCCATGCCTACTGTGACACGTAACCTCGGTTTTTACTGTCTCATCCGAAAGACAGAACACCGGTGCGCCCAAGGCGGGATCGAACCCGGGACCTTTTGATCATAAGCCGAGCACAGCTTTCACTAAACCACACCGGTTTTCGGATGAGGCAGTAAAAATACAGGTCCTGTGTCATGGTAGATTTTTCAAGTAAAAGATCTCTTACTGTCTATGGTGGGTCCGTGGCAAAGGCCTAAATGTCTGTGCATTGTATCTGGCAAATGACGTCAACAGTAAGGTGATCAACGAAGACAAATTATGATTTCAAATTGCTACCAACTATCCACAGAAGTTTTGGCAGCTCGGAACGAGAAGGGAAATAATAGCCACAATGGCCTACCTAAAATCTCTGGATGTGTATCTTATCTTTATTCTTGTGATAGATCACCCACGATTGAAACAAATTTTCTTTTCATGTATATCAAAAACTATATGAATTGTAATAAAACCGCTTTAAGTCCCACAATGCCCCTTCCCCTTTTTAATACGAAAGCAACTGGTGTCAGGTGACTATGACACTAACAACAATTTACCACAATGGACATTCACGAACCCCTGAAATTCAGAGGTGAGACCAGGTGCCCGGGAGGAATAAGCGTCTCCTGAATAGCTAGCCACAACCAACATGAATGCCCTTGCATACAGAAGAAAGAAATGCAACTCAATACTGTATATATAAATAAATGTGAACCAACACTGTGTAGAAAGTGTCATTGCCACATACCATCAGGAAAAATATAATAACACTTAAGTCAAACTTAAGTCGAATGAAACACAATACTTTAAGGAGCAGGACAAATACAATATGCCATGGATCGATCGATATATAAAAACTTCCGGAAAAGTATAAAGAATATATACTATATACTTTTCTGGATCTTTTTTTTTAACTTAGAGCTACAAAACCGATCAAAGCTAAATGAGAAGACACTTTACATTAGTCTGATATAAAATGTTGTATTAAGGAGCAGTGTTATGAATCAATACTGTACTATGCAAGTAGTATCACGTTTTATCTAGAGGTCATTCATGTCACCTTATCATTGTTGTCAATTGTCACTTAAAATCAATTTGATGACTTCATCTAAGACTACACTCCCCTCTGAAACTGTATCTGCCAATGGCTCACGCATAAACATTTCATGGTGTTTCCCCTGGAACTTCAAAATATTAATACATATTACCAAATCTTTTGAAGGTGATTTCCCCAGGTGTTTCTAACCATTTCATAATTATACAGTTTTTGACAGCCCTTATATGGTCTACACATTTGGAAATTCCAGATAAGTATTGAAGGTGTATAAGGTGATGAAGTTAGACGGATATAATGACATTATGATTTTTGAATAGGATTGTTACTTCATATTTCCATTCTAAACTGCACCGTCTTTAATCCTGGTCTCACCTCTGTATCTCAGAGGTCCGTGAATGCCCACTGTGGTACATTGTTGTTAGTGCCACCAGTTACTTTCGTATTTTACTCTAATAATACAACTTTTGTTATTCTAATAAAAAGTATAAAAGAGTACCATTCAATGTCTAGTATTCAAAATTCAGTTAAAACACTGCAAATCCGATTGTGAAAGTTTCAGCTAGAGCAATTACAGAATCCCCAAAATCAAGTCACCATTTTCTCGAATGCCAATATACTGTTTAAGTTCGTTTGGGTAATTTATTCGTTCTAGACACATTCACTATTACTGCGGGATTGACGTGTTGGTTGGCAAAATCAAAACTGTTCCCACATAATGACGTCAAAGACTATAACTTTTTTCTTAATTATACGGTAAACATTATTATTTCCCAAGCAAAGCGTTAGTACTGCAGTAATAGTAAAAAGATCAATCATATTTACTATAAATAGACAAATCATCACCCTTTAAGTTTTCATTTTCACAATTCTATCACTAATTATTATTGTCAGTAATTTTTGTGGTGGTGGAAATAATTAATCGAATTTTGTTTTCTTTCTCGGTCCTTCATAAAAATTTGAAGGTAATACAGTAATTGTGGTATAATTCTATGCCTTGACTGTTTGTTAATATAACTCGTTAAATTAGTATAAATCTACTTTATATGATTAAGTCATTTTGATACGATATTTTACTCATTATAGACTCCATTGTCACAGCTTATTGAATCACTTCTACAAGGAATCTCTTCTTTATGCTAAAAATTATCTGTAAATTAGGAATATTTGAATTAAAGAGCTTAAAGTGCTATAAGAATGTTCACAATTTTTCTATACAATGTGCGTATCTACATACACAAATCGCTGACAAAAACTACACTGCTGCATGACTCCGATCACAAGATATATACAATAGTCCATAAACAGCTAGATGGATTTTTTCAGTCGTTAATCTCCGTAATATGTGACGCCAGAAGTTGTACAAATGCTACTTTTCCTTAACTTTTAATTATGACGTTAATATCTGCATTGTGACGTCACAGTAAAATGACGTCAAAAGTTGTACAAGAAGTTGTACAGGAAGCCTTTATTTTACTCGGGTGTTCCCGTAATTTCGGGCAAAAGGACATTTTTAGATATCTCTCAGAGAAATACTGAAGTAGAAGGAGCAGTGATTTTCATGTATTTTATAATAATTCAATTAGGATTTTAAGAAAATACAAAATAGCCCAGCATTCTAATAGCACTTTAAGATGCTGTCGTCAAACAGGTAGGGTGATTTGATGATCTTACTTGTATATGTCAAAATCTATAAATCAATAAAGTATTATCTTCGTTCAAACAATACATTTTGCGAAACGGATTACACTAAGTATATTTTTGAGAAATTTCGTTTATGCTCAGCAAAATTAAATATTCTGTAATCACACCCACAAACTGTAATCTTACTGAATAAAAGGATTTACAAAAATATCGCTTTATCAGAATAAAAAGAAAAATTTAATATAGGTAAGCATTATAAAATTAGAAATGAAGTTTGCTCCGCCCATTGGCCTCCGATCGTACTTTTTATTGAACTATAACGTGAAAGGCGTGGCCAAACAGCTTATCATAAGTATATCTATATGACGTCAAAGTTAAGGTAGAATTTAGAACTTTAAGAATTTACATATCTTGATGTTATAATGTTCCTTTTTGGCCCTGGTATATATATATATATATATTTATATATACATGTATATATATATATATATATATATATATATATATATATATATATATATATATATATATATATATATTTATATATACATGTATATATAAATTTAGGGCTTCGTTACAGATCTCGGGGGTTTTGTAATGCGTTTTTCCGGTTTTCACTTTATTTTACTTTATTGTACAATAAACTCCTCCTAAGGGATTGGTTGGTTGACTGGTGTATTACGTCGCATTCAACAATTTTCCCGTTATATCGCAACATGGAAGCAGGAGGTAATCAACCTCTTAAACATAGTAGCGCAACACAGAAATCGAACCCGATACGTCGGCGCTGCAAGCCAAGCGCTTAACCACTAAACCAAGCCTGCCCCCCTCATGAGGGAAGTATGTGTATATCCAATAAAAAACATTTATTTCATTTTACTTATTTATCTATTTTTTTTGGGGGGGGGAGGGGGTTCAATCTTACTGTTGTATTTTTGACTGTATAAATTCCAGAATAGACTTCTGCGACGGGGTCACCTTTATTACATTTAAGAAAAAAATATCGAATTTGCATATAGCATTAGAATTTAATAAAGAATAAAAAATACAAAGCTCATATATCTACTTTCATTTTCGTATCGGACAACATTCTCAAAAATTATTATCACTTATTACCCGTTGTGCAGTAGCACTTTAATTGACATTATAAAACTCCAAATTAATATGAAGTATTTGTCAATCGCTTTGTAAACCACAATATTAGAAATATACATGTATTATGAAATAGTTATCAATTACCGAGATTGTACATTATTCCTTTACTATGAAAGTACTATCATAACTTCAGACAATATCTAATATTTACTGTTTAAGAAATGAAAAATAAACGGCCAAAGGTACTATATTGCTAATTATCTCGATAAGTTCAATCATGTAACCGAAAAAAAAAAAATAACTCACAGGCAATCTCACATCTCACGGGCAAGAAATAAAAATAGTATTTTGAAAAGTTCTTTCTTCATTTGCCAAATATTTTACACGATATAGAAATTATGAAAATTCTTATTTAACTCTGATAAAGCGTCGAACGGAATAAAAATATATGAAAATTATATAAAAATGAATTATTTTATTCAAACAAGGAGTTCCCTATTTCATATGCTTTTATTGGGAACATGATGAAAATATTTCATTTTTTAAATTCAATATGATGCACTCATACAAAATTCCAACATCATAGTAATCACAAAGTAATACAATATAAAATAGAACATTTATCGCTACACACACACACACACGCACACAAATATAAATAAATACTTAAAAGAAGTTGAAACGGGTGGTGAGGTGGTTTTGGTGTCATGTAGTAAACCACGTCATTCAGTATGAAAAAAAAATGAAAATTGTATAAGCATATATTAGATATGTATTTGAGATCCCCAAAATAGATTGAACATATTTCAGATAATAACCACAGATTCCTTGACATTCAGGTAACTAAGTCTATATATTGAATAAGAATGTAGATATTGCCTTTCAACATGTATAACATAAATAGGTTCAAAATGATTTATTTCCCAACTGTCGGAGGTGCATTAGATAAATATACAAACTAGATAAGGAAAGCCCGCAAAAGGAATTACGCTGTAACCCGGACCTTCTAATTTGATGGTTGTTTGTCATCGAACAACGCATGAGATTATCGCTAATGGATTGGTTATTTTACCTCATGTGATTGAGAAGTTGATTGTATTATAGTATTGTCAAATAGACTTAAAGGTATCAACCCCACAGCGTGTGTACCTCGTCAGTAAGGGTCATGTATCACTAGTGGTAAGCATTATAAACCAGAAAGATCCTTAAATTAATTTTCTCGAAGAGTGACATTTATATGGAAATTGAAAGTGTAATAGTTCCCATAAATAATTTCAACTTCTATTACTTAATCGGAGAATGTTACTTTCTTATCGCAAATTAACAAATTGAAACGTTGTGAGCCTCGGTCCCTTTTGTGTGATGTTTTAACTGGTACATTTCAGTACAAAATTAGAAGGGTAATTCAGAATTTTCTTTTCTATTCCAAATTATTATATTTCAACAGAAGCCGATGTTTATATTGTTCTTTATATTATTTGAAATACGAGAGTAAGTGATGTGTAACTACTGTGGTACCCACCTTACTGTACTCTATTTTACATATTTGGATCCCTGGAAATTAAATGTAACCAAATCCTAAATAGAAGTCAGATTCTTAGAAATAGAGTTTTTAGCATAAGTGATGACATTTTTTCTTCACAAAAAGGATACTTGCAGATACATAGTTTGGCGATGCGGACACCTGTTTGTACAAATTTTAGTTATTCGAAGTACTATGTAAATATATGAAATGAAATAATGTTTTCTGATACAAAAAATGTATGTTGAATCCGATGACCACATATTTAAAGGAACTATCTGCTTTTAAATGGACATATATTACGGACCTTTGCTAGCCGATTTCTTTCTTTGTTTGGCATGAAGCTGTGCAAAAGCTTGTATCAATATAAGAGGCAATACATATACACACGCAATAAATCCTAACAGTTACAGCAGTATCCAGGACCTGTGTTTACTAATTAAATCTACTTAATATTCACAGAATCGATTAACTTACAACTTCATTATATGACAAGAGTGACGATTTCACTATTCTTACGGTTAAGTTTACACATATTTATAGTAATATTAAACCATCCGTGTATGGTTTCTATATGTGTGAATTAATCCGAAGAGAGCTTCTTCAAAATATGGTTCTGTCATTTACCGAAACAAGCAACTGGTTGAAAGGTTAAAACCACAAGAACACACACATACACACACACTCTCTGACACACACACAATCTGAAGTCTTCATTGCGGTTATAGAATTCGTTGTCGGATATATTGACTTTCTAATGTGGAATAAAATTTTGACTGAGAAATGCCTCGCATGATTGAAAATGATCGTTTACGTGCTATTGGGATGCTGAAAGCTGGGATGTCTCAAAGCAATGTGGCAAGGCAGAGTTGGGGTCATATAAACACTATAAATGCTTTATGGAGACGATTTCAGTTGCACCATTCGGGACCGTCCACGACCAGGACGCCAACGTGTGATGTCACATCGGCTAGACACGTACATACGAATGTCACATCTGCTTAATCAATTCGTAATCCAATTCACTGGAAGCATCCCTGTGCACTGACAGATAAGTACTATAAAGAACAGATTTCTGGAGGGCAACATCCGTCCTCGACGCCCTGCTCTGCTTCGGCGTCAAAGTGTAACGAGGTTAGTATGGTGTAGAAGGCATTGTCGTTTCAATAAGTGAGATTGCGCAGAAGTTCTGAGTCGAGATTTTATCTCGACAGCAGTGACGATCTTGTTCGAGCTTACGGTCATGCCGGTAAATGTTACTTTGGCGCTGCCAATTCGGCGAAGGGAACTTTATGGTCTTGGGTGGAATTAGTACACAGGGTAAGACCGCTTTGGTGAAAATGGAGGGCAATTCAACAAGCGATCGCTACCGTGGCGAGATTGTACGTCAGTACGTCATCTATTCATTTACAACGATCAACGTAACGGCAGTCTACAGCAGAACAACGCCGACCGCACACCACATGCGTTTTTAATGACTACTTACAGCAGCAACACGCGAATGTGCTACCCTGGATTGCGATGCCACCGAATTTATCGCCCTATAGAATATGTTGGGAATGAAATCGAACGACGCCTACGTCAAGAGCCAACCCCCGGCTACGTTGGACGCTTTGTGTTGTTCTTTATTGTGAATATGGCAAAACATTGCTCAACATTTCTGCATAACCTGATTCGTTCAAAGCGTCGTAGGTGTGAAGAATACATCACTGCAAATGGCGGTCATACATGTTTTTGCACCCCTTGATCAGTGACTGTTTGTATCAACCATAATGGAAATAATTAATAATTTGATTTTTGAATAGGAAGACAATGCATTATATTAAATAATGAAACACATAATGCAAAACAATATTTTGTATTTGAATCAATAAATGAAATTACTAAACTACACAGTTTCTTTTTCCCGCTAATATATAACGGATAAAAGATTAGTTAACAAAGCACTTATTGTATTTGAATTCAATTTACGGCATTGTTAGATATACCACTTTGCACTGTCGGAGATCTTCGTATTTTGCGCCAGCAGTGTAATAAATTCCGCAATTGTTCTGGAAAAGCAAACCAAAGTATGAAGAATGATATCAAAACCATAACCACAATACATATAATTGTTGCAATGATATAATATATTGTATATGACCTTTTATTGGCATAATAAGGAGAAGCTTTAGATTGTTGGTTTTTCGTAAATTTCGGAATTGATGTATTAATTGTTACTGTCGTTGCTGCGGTCTTAATTTGGTTTTGTTTTGTGGTAAGTGTTGTAGTTGTTGTCGTAGATGTTATACGCGGTATATCTGTTATTCTCACAATAATTTTCTCATTGACTTCCTTTGATGTTGTTTTCGTCATGGTAGTAGAAGTCGTTATGGTCATTGTTGTAGTTGGAATATCGGTAACTCTCACAGTAATCTTCTTTTTCACTTCCGTTAGAATATTTTTCGCCACAACGGTCCATTCTCCGTCATCTTGCTTATCGACTTGATCTATGGTAAGTATTCCTTTATCATTGACTGTATAACCTGGATGATCGGGATTAAAATATTCCAGCTTTGTACCATCAGGTCTCACCCATGTTATATCTGGGAATGGTTTTCCTTTGAAAGTACAAGTCGTGGCCAATGGAGAATGATATACTTTGGTAAAACTCATAGTACATCCACTAAATGAAACTGGTTCACACTTGCCATAAGCAAAAGGCTGCAGATTGACAGCAGTTATATATTTCACATTTTGAGGGTTGAGACAAACGACACTTTTTCCTGTGTGATCTGGTAAACTTCTGAACCAATATATTTCACAATTGCAATCCCAAGGGTTATGTAGTAATTGGATGGATTTTAAATTTGGTAAATGAGTCAAGGTATCATTTGGAAGACCTGTAATCATATTCCCGGATATATCCAAACTTGTAAGAGAATGTATAGATAGAATCACACTGACATCGATACGTCTAATGTTGTTTTCATGAACATCCAAAACAGCTAAGTGGGATACGTGATGGAGTCCGATATTCGCCAGTGATTTCAAATTTAATTCTGCGATGTACAGGTATTTCAAATTTGGCGTATGTTTAAATGCATCATGATGAATTACTAATCCTGCATTATCTGTTAAATCCAAAATTGTTAAACTGCTCAGACCATAAAATGTTTGGGCACTGATCTCCGAAAGGGCATTATGCGATAGGTCTAGTATCTTTAATTTACTGGCTAAAAAGGCTCCATCTTCAATAGAATCGATTGCAGAATATGATACTCCCAAATTCACAAGATCAGAATACCCGCCGAACATTGCTTTTGTAAGTCTTGTAAAAGAGTTTTTCTTCGTTGACATCCCACTGGCATGAAGAATTTTCGTCCCAGCTGGAATTCCAGTCGGAAATGCAGGAAGGCCTGGTTTACAGCGAGCAATGTTCAGTGATACAGCGCACATGCAATCCGTAGGACATGCGCTGATTAGGGAAACCATGTTGCATTTTATAAGTATAAGCACGTAGTAAAGAATGGTCGAAAACTCCAATTTCTTCATAGTATTCATCTGGGTTTTTTTTATAAAACTATCAAATACAATCTCTTATCTGAACAATTTTGGGTTTTGAGTGTTAAATCTGTTTATTGGATAATGTTCCAAATATTTTTGCCTGCATGTACAGAGAGTCGTCGAAAATAAAATAGAACGAAGTTTCAGACTAGTAATGAACAATATATAAAGACAACGGAAAACCAAGTAACAATGTATACAGAGAACATTAAAACCCCACAGGCGTGAACGGTTAAGTCAATAATACGAGCATGTAATATTAAGACTTCTTTATATAGTTCTCCAATGGTCATTAATGTCCGAATTTGTACGTAAAGAAGAATATAGAGTATTGTGAATGATGTTTGTCAAGAGGAATACAAACAAATGTTTCAATTATTTTAACCAATGAAATACTACAATATTATCATACATCATTGTGATAGAATTTAAGCATTAAGACTCTGATTATCTTTATTGCTAGAACTACAGATAAATTTAACACTTAAATCCCCAGTTAAGTCTTAAAACTATACATAAATATAGATATCTATACAAAACTGAACCCATATATTGTAAAACCTTTTGATTATGAATACATAGGTCACTTTAGAGTCATATATCTTGCATTTATATTCGATATAACATAGAATTGCGTGCAATTAACAATGGTATGTGAGATAACATGTGACAGGGTTTCTAATTAAGTGGATCATAAATCTAAACGAGAAGGAAACAGAAGGTCAGAGGGGTCACATTTTACTTCTAGGCTAGGTATTTGTTATTATTAACTTTCGACGAACACTAAAGCAGTGTGGCTCAGTGGCTGAGATGCTCAGTTCAACGACAGAGAGGTCCCGAGTTCGATACCCACTATTGGTACAGCGTTGTATTCTATAAGAGAATGAAAACGGAGGTCCTGTGTTATAGTAGGTGTGGCACGTAAAAGATCCCACACGTCTTCGGGGGGTGGGTGTTCCGTTATACAAATATATATTTCCTTGCAATACATCATGCAGATGCTGTCACCATTTATGTGGAATAATCGTGGAGTGACGTATAACAATAATCAACCAATCAGTCAGTAAATAGTCATTATCTTACAATATGGAAACGAGTTAGGTAGTAGGATACAGAAGAAAGAATTTGTACTTTAAAGACATTGACGAATTATACAGATTCAGGGAATGGGTATCATCATCTACTGACAGTAGCTTAGCTTAGATTACTATGATATTTTCAACACTCCCCTACTTGAAATTATCGTATACAATCAATATCGAAAATAACAGATATCATGTCACAAAGCTGTCAGAGGCCCTCACAACAATATACCATAGAGGTTATTACGAGACTCTCCAGAAAAATAGCCAGATGCATTAGTAGCAAATTTCAATAACAAATTAATAGTACAATAACAGTAGCAAATAGCTATAAATCACTTTAATGTAGAAGTATAATAACGTATACACTTGTATTTTTTCTTGCACAATAAGCGCACTTAGAAAACATATGTCTTTTCACCGATGATCACGGTGGAAATTGTAAAATCCAAAAATATTTGAGTATGAGTAGCAATCTCATTACCAGATTCATAGGAAAGAGCTTTGAATAAGGGAAACACCCTTAGATTTAGAATCATTAAAGATTTGCTGAATATGGTAAATGTAATCTGTTTCCATTCTTTCATCTTTCATTAAGAATGAATATCACATTAACGTTTTGCTTGTAGAAACATGATTTTGCATTCCACTATTTAAGTTCAATTTAGATGCAGTTATCAACTAATCGTTATTTCTATTTTTTACACAAGAAATCGTTACCATCCTCGGTTCCCCATGGTAGAGCAAATACCATGGGGAACCGAGGATGAATCGTTACATATGTTTCTCTTACCACACACTCCTTGTGTCACCTGTGATTTTGAGCGTTTTGCCAATGACATCGCGACTTAACATTACTTAGCGTCGTATTTTTAAATTTCAGAATTATCTATGACTTTGTTCAATACATTGCTTTCATCGAAAAGGAGATGACCATAATGAATGTGTTTAATACGATGAAAATCGTCTTTAAAGTTTCAGTTCAAATCTAAGATAAAATGGAAATAATTTTCAAATCGATTTCCTATCAAAATATCTATTTGACTAATGATGAAATATCTTGATGTGAGGTGATATTAATACTACTATATATGAAAAATAAAAGTGAAACATATGTTATTTTTTTCCAAATTAAATGTTATTTACATCAGTATGTTAAATCTAGATAAATTCTTATTACTGTTTTAGTTGAATGTTTAGTTTACCATTTATAATACCACGTGGCCTTACATAATAATTTAAAATATGTGATAAAAGAAAAACTACTGCTTAGCAGACATAGAATCTGTATGAATTTATCTTGCTAATATGCTTTCATAAAGTAAATTTCGAAAGATATTTATAGATGTGTATTACTTTAACGTTTTACTTTAAGTAATGTATAATGTTGGAATACCCGTGATTCAGCGGTGAGACAAAGTGGACGTGTGTTAGGACTATCGAGAAGTAAAGAAAAGGGAGTATGGTCCTACTCGATTCAGAGCATTCCCAGTTTATACGTATATTATTTTACCATTAATATTAATGAAAATGGATTGATTTATTTTCGTTTAACGTCACATCACGAATATTTCACGTATATGATGACGGCATCTGTCTGATGCGGGCATACAAATTTTGAACTTTGCAACGGACCCACCCGAAGCAGTGAGGGATCTTTAACATGCCTTGCATACCACGACACGGGGACTCGGACCCCGGTCTCCCGATCAGGAGGCGAGCGCGATACCACTAGGCACGCCGGCTTCTGAAACGATTCTACTAATTTTGTTTTAATGTAGTGCTTGAAAATAAAAGAAAGACAACTCCAAATAATTTATTAGACATTTGTATGCGTTTTTAGGGGATATGGGAATTATAACTGATAATTATACAATTTCATCTCAAGGAGTATTTTGTGATTATCATGTACGAAATAAGTCCATATGCCATACTCTCTTGCTAGGTCGCGTTCATTGTGAAAAAGAAGACTTGATATCATATTAAACATGGCACCCATTTGATGAATATCGAGTATTGATCAAATCAAAGTAAAATTTTAAGTAATGATGTGAAAATCACTTATTTAGTATTTAAGCAATAATTTACTAATTAATTCATAACGTGGATGTGGCCAGTCAGTGTTAGATGCTTGAGTATGCAATGCCTGTGATACCTGCTCAGTATCTTGAAGAAAAACTGTGGTTGCTGCTTTTATTTTCACCTTTCACTACTTTACATCTCAAAGTTTATTTTGAAATTACGAAGTTTTATATTAATAATTTGAATGTCTACGCATTTGATCATTGGGTAAATGTAAAATATAAATAAAACGTTATTGAGACTACTCTTTCTATACAATCCTGATTCTCTTTAGATGTGTGGAAAGGAGACAAATGTGTTTGATCCTTAGACAGCCCAGTAATAACGAATTCTAAAAAAGTGCACTTAACAAAAATAAATTGTATAATGAAGAGAAATCGTATACCTTTATTAAATTGTATCAAAACATGATGAAATGTTAAAATAGATATTGCATAATTTTTCTATATATGCATTGCGAGATGTATATACATGGATATGAATTACAATAAAAGTGCATGTAAGAAACGGTTCTTAATATACTTAAAATGACTTTTATCAATACCTGTGAAAGTCATTTTGAAATCAGACCATGGTACGTCTGTACATATATTGATGGTAAGCTGATTAATGACTTTAAATTAAATAATGACGTGTACATTTATCTATAAGTGAGCAGTATACATGTATGTTTGTCTGAAAAAGGAAATTTATATAAGGCATCGCTATGAAGAAATATACGACGAGTTCAGTCCATCTTTTATATTTCTTAATATCTCTTAGATTCTTGAAAGTATCTATTCACTTCTGAATTATTATTATTAATGAATGTAAGATACAGGGCATCATAATTCAAAAAGGTGTAATAACTTATAGAACATATATACCTGTATCAATGTGTTGCACCACTTTGTTAACTTATTTCTCTTAAATGGTATTTGAGGCCGATGATGTGGGAATCGAGAATTTTGAAGAAAACAACGTATATCTTACATCATT
The DNA here is from genome assembly GCA_035048485.1 of Pteria penguin. Lineage (NCBI taxonomy): Eukaryota > Metazoa > Mollusca > Bivalvia > Pterioida > Pteriidae > Pteria > Pteria penguin. The sequence continues at coordinate 30,281,037 of CM068585.1, forward strand.
AATATAAATTGTTATATCAATCATTCAGCATGTAAATTGCATTGATGTACATTCATATCATTTGATTATAATTATGAATCTATTACAAATATATTGTTTTATTTTGGTTATTGACAGGACCCGGATGTGATACTCATTTTGGTATAACTAAATTGATATTCATCGTCATTTAAGATTCAACTGATCTTGTAATGTGATTTATATTAATTATAGTTATAATTTTCTGTTTGCACTATTGTTATTGGCTTATTTTATTTCAAACAATTTAATACAAGTGTCTTATCTTTGGTTTTAATTACCATGAAACCAGCAAGGCATACACCAATATCATGAAATGCTGAGTGACTTGATGCCTCTTTCTATACACTGTCCACTTTCTTCCTGTTTATACAGTGTTTAAAGTATTTGCTGTTTCACCTTTACGTTATGTAACAACTGGGATCATACCCCTCCCTGACATCTGCTCTTATTTCTGGTTCCCAAGGATTCATGAATACCCACCGTGATATATTGCTTAAGTGACACCACACTGCATAATGTGGTATTTTCTTTGGAGAATTTGATCTTAATATCATGTAATGATATGGCTGACTTTTCTCATCAATATTATTTGTTTCGCTTTACCAATAAAGTTAATTTACTTGTGCAATGACAATCTGATGAAATTATCCGACCTCAGTTCTTTTTTAATTTCTGATGACGTGATGTCATCGTAATTTTGATATGGTCTTTCGGTTGATTGATTATTGTTTTACGTCGGTTTCAATGATTTTTCAGTTATATCGTCACATGGAAGCAGGAGGTAACCAACCTCTAAAACATTGTGGCGCAATCCGGGAATCGAATCCAGGTAACCACTATGGCACGTCTGCCCCTTTTGTCTTTTGGCAAATCTAATATGATGATCGTACATATTACTGCATACTAGAAATATAAGCGATGCCTCATGAAAGCATAAGTGATTCAATCCTGGACACTACAAAATGCAATATTTAGAGAATTAAATAAATAGATTATTACATGGATATCATTTTACAGATTTAAAACTGACATCATACACTTATGCAGTATCTTTATTTAATACCTCTCTGTTAGTCATGAGTAGTAAAAACATTAATAAAACATTTAAATGTATAATATAACTGAGACATTCTATAATGATACTTTCATCAACGAAGAAATGTCATTCACTCTCAATTACGATGACAAATCTAAATGTCTAGCCTGCACAAATATCCAGTCATAAGCAGAAATAGAGCGATACTGTACTTGAATCAAAAGATTTAAACATGCACATACATGTAGACTCCACTCTTCCATTACAGTATATTACATTGCCTTACGACATGTAAATAATATTATTTACAGAATACACATTTTTATAATATCAATAGTCCTTCTTTCTATGTTACCCAGTTTTCATTATGAAGCATATAGAATGCAAAAAATCCGAGAATTAAACGCAACGGGTATGGAAATGAAAATTTCATCATAAAGGTGAAATATTTTGAATTTATCATACTCACCCAGAGACGCAAAAATCTGACTTTTGAGCCTTTTAATACAAAGTTGTTAACCGTAGATTCCAGAATGTAAGTAATTAAGGTGGTTTTGTATATAGCATTTAAATTCTATTATGAAGGCAGACTGGATACATTAGGGTTCCTTCACTAGATAATCGAACATACCATACTCTCTCGCCACGTTTTCATTAAGTTTGACATTGTCCTTTCATCCCACGTCATACATTTGACATGCGTAAAACTTCTAGAATGAATATAATTTAAAACTTTCAGATTTTTGTGGTCATAAATTTCCGTATATAACTCTTACACCATCGATTCCAATCTATAATGTGATATCAGCTTCGAAGTTACAACGTGAATATGAATGATGTGAAAACCAAAGTATCGTATTACCATATGAGACGTTTATAAAATGTTATGAATATTCAGAAGACGATAATTCACTAAAGTAAAGAAATGGCTACTTACACAGTGCACAAACATATTTGCAACAACGAAGATCTTCATGAACACATAAGAAAAAGGTGTATGATAATTTAATTGCATCGAAGAAAACTTATTTTATCGAAACCGAAAATATTTGAAAATGTACCGCGTGATATACTGCCTGTTTGCTATCATGGATTTCCTGATCAGTGCGTGTCCTACGGATTGCGTGTGCGCTGTATCACTGAACATTACTCGCTGTAAACCAGGCCTTCCTGCATTTCCGACTGGAATTCCAGCTGAGACGAAAATTCTTCATGCCAGTGGAATATCATCGAAGAAAAACTCTTTTACAAGACTTACAAAAGCAATGTTCGGCGGGTATTCTGATCTTGTGAATTTGGGAGTATCATATTCTGCAATCGATTCTATTGAAGATGGCGCTTTTTCAGCCAGTAAACTAAAGATACTAGACCTATCGCATAATGCCCTTTCGGAGATCAGTGCCCAAACATTTTCTGGCCTGAGCAGTTTAACAAATTTGGATTTAACAGATAATGCAGGATTAGTCATTCATCGTGATGCATTTAAACATACGCCAAATTTGAAATACCTGTACATTGCAGAATTAAATTTGAAATCACTGGCGAATATCGGACTCCATCACGTATCCCACTTAGCTGTTCTGGATGTTCATGAAAACAACATTAGACGTATCGATGTCAGTGTGATTCTATCTATACATTCTCTTACAAGTTTGGATATATCCGGGAATATGATAACAGGTCTTCCAAATGATACCTTGACTCATTTACCAAATTTAAAATCCATCCAATTACTACATAACCCTTGGGATTGCAATTGTGAAATATATTGGTTCAGAAGTTTACCAGAACACGCGGGAGAAAGTGTTGTTTGTCTCAACCCTCAAAATGTGAAATATATAACTGCTGTCAATCTGCAGCCTTCTGCTTATGGCAAGTGTGAACCAGTTTCAATTAGTGGATGTACTATGAGTTTTACCAAAGTATATCATTCTCCATTGGCCACGACTTGTACTTTCAAAGGAAAACCATTCCCAGATATAACATGGGTGAGACCTGATGGTACAAAGCTGGAATATTTTAATCCCAATCATCCAGGTTATACAGTCAATGATAAAGGAATACTTACCATAAATCAAGTCGATAAGCAAGATGATGGAGAATGGACCGTTGTGGCGAAAAATATTCTAACGGAAGTAAATAAGAAGATTACTGTGAGAGTTACAGATATCCCAACCACTACAACGACAACAACTACTACAACGACGACGACAACAACAACAACTACCCCAGCACCTACCACCACACCAACGACAACAACAACAACAACAACGACGACGACATCTCCTACCACAACAAGAAAATCTACTACAATGACTACAACAGCAAAACCAAAAGTAACCTCGAAAATAATATCTACGACTGCAAAATTAAACACAAAACCGAAAGCGGAAGATTCGAATGGTTTTCCGATGCCGGAGATCTATCTACTGGTATGTGCAGCAGGTGGGGGCGCTTTTATGACCGCAATGATTTGCACGGTTATTCTTTGTTGCTGCATCCGAAAGAAAGAGAAAAAACCACCATCGCCGAAAAACTTTAATACCATGCGAACACCGCGAAGGTCAAGAAAAATTCATAATGTTGCATCCTTGGTTGATATTGATTAAAAATATATTTAAAATATTTTGAGTATGTGTAAATTTTAATTGCTAAATTCTTTTTCTGGGGGTGTTGAAAAGACTATAAAATAACTGAAATATTGATTTAAAATTTCGTAGTCTTGATATATATTGTATATTGCTTTACTTTGATCCAAATTTCTTTCAAGAAATTTATCATTTGTATTTACATTTGCGCTAAAGTTGCTACTGTGATGAAAATTTATACAGGACACGAAATCATTCGTGATTCATCTTGAGCAAAAAAAAAAAAAAAAAAAAAAAAAAAATTAAAAAAAACCAATACATCAGGAAGACAATTAGAGCTTTTTCGTCTCTAAAAAACATTACTCATAAGTTATATGTGTTACGAATACATTTACGTTGCTTTTCACTTTATAACACATAATAGTTTTAGGCTTATTTATCTATTTATTTTACTTATTTTTCGTCTTTGAATATCAAGGAAATCAATAGTTTAATAGAACGTAAACGATACATGTTTCACTGATGCCATTTTTATTTAGAAATAAGTATCTTGGTTTCCTTTTCAAATTAAGAGGGAAGTTTTTTTTATCTGAATGCTAGTATATCAAATCTTTGTATATTACTTGTTAGCAATACGTTTAAAATATCAAAGAACTATAACTAAATAAAACGCGTTCCCAGTTTCTGTCGGAATGCAGAATAGAAATAAACAATATAATGAACATATCGAAATCATTCCTTATAGAAAAAAATTCGTTCACAAACACTAGACAATGTTAATCAAACATTTTACCATAGAATAGATAAAGAATTTGTTTTATATGAGCATAATATGAAGCAAAATAGATAAGATATAATACTTGAAGTATTAATATTTTTATTTATAAAATTTATATTTATAAGAGTAATATTCACCTTTGTGATAGCATTAATACATTTACGGAAATTTACGGATGATGATACCTGAATTGTTCTATTATATCGTCATGTAACATCATTGTGGTGTAGTAATTTATTGCTTTAAATCTATGTTTCTAAGCCATACATTGTAAAATAACAATTGTAAGACCCCTTATCGTAAGAAACTTGTTGATCCTTGTTTCCCAAATGGAAGATCATTAATAACATTCTAAATGTGTGTCTTTTGATTGTGCTGCTTTTGCAATGAGTTGGAAAGTGGACGCACGTAAACCGTTCAAGCACAGCAACTGAATGACGTTTGTTACTTTAATTGTCCGTCTTAAGTCGCTATCGTAGCTGTAATACAATCGAAAAATTATTGAAATGTCGTTTTCTGTGTTTATTTGACTATAATCATGTTTTTTGTGCATTTCCGTGTTGATGTGTGTTATACAGTATAGTCAAATGTCTTCCGTCTTTTTGTTTATGCTACATGTGTATCATTATCTATAACTTCATGCTAAGTCGTGTGATTTTTTCATTAGGTCGCTACTGTCATTAACACCACTACATTTTCACAAGTTTAAATTATTTAAGTAATGACTAATAATATTAAACTGATAAAGATAGTAATTATTAATCTTACATCTTGCAATATTCAAATGTCAGTAGCGATCATTTTGAAATTGACAACATATTGTTAATAACTATTATTTAACTTTAATGGCAATATAAATCTAAAGAAATTTACACATGGTTTAATGCAATGTTTTGTCTATTCATCAAGAAATAATGCATCGTACACACAGTCATGAACGTGAGATACGTAAGTGATTGTTTTTTTTTTTGTCATAGGTACATATAACAACACTGTATTGAAGTTTAATAACCATTCATACTTTTGGCATTATGGCTGATGTAATATGAGTACTGTGTATGACTTATATTTAAATAGAATTTTACAATTTCTATGAGACCATGTAGATGACGTTACCTAAAATGTGACTACCAATTATACCAGCTCAAATATTCTTATTGCATCACGGCGGCGGATGTGACCAGTCAGTTGTGGATGCTTACTCTTCCATGGCCCCTGATCTCAGCTTTTGTTCTTCCGGGGGTCTGTGATTACCAATTTCTCTTTTTTGTCTGGTATAGATGCTACTTCTCGACTACCGCTAAGTATCTTAGCAATTAACCATATGAAAACTTCCATTGTAACCTGTCTAAAGCAATACTCTAAGCTACCTCAAGGCTATCTCTCCAATTGCTATTAATGAAGGAATAATGAAATCCTGCTCATCGCACTGGCAAGCATATAAATGGACATTAAGTTCATAAATTGAATTATCTCAAAATTTCGTGCTCTCAATAAAATAATCTTTGCAATTCTAACTCAGTACTATAAATTGGGTTTTGTTTGCATTTTATGAATTTGGTTTACAACTGTTACAGAGATTATTATTTTGTTGAAAATTGGTATTGTAAACAAGATACTATCTTGAACCCGGCAATAGAAACCTACTACTAACTTTCACGAATTCCTATGGTTAATAGAATGCGAGTGTTTAACAGAAAAGAACCTTTACGGATTTTAATATATTTGTTTATTATACCTCGAAATGGAATCTAGTATTTTGATTGGTTGATAGCAAGGCATTAAAGTACGCTAATGACCTCAATTGTGCCATACAGTAGCAATTGACCTGTCACGTGATGGCTATCTACGAGTCAACATCTTTATTAACCTCGATCTATGCTTAGAAAAACTATATGGCGGCGATCACTCATCAACATTAAAAATAAATGAAAAATGAAAAAATAATTGATATACATAAATCCATGTTTATGTATTTAAGCCATGCGGTGATACGAATCAATATAGATGTTGGTGTGCAAAGATAAATAAAACCAATCGACAAGAACAACAAAAACTTGTTGTAAAAAGGTTCCCGGTATAATAAAACAATAGAAGGTCAATAAAGGTAAACAAAGACCCATCGATGAAGTGCACTCAGTGGTTTCACTTGACTGAAGTCTACAGACGATGGCGTCGAACATCGGGTCTTAGGGTATTTATTTCCTCTTTTTGACCTCCCAGGGCGTTATTAACTGTATAAAATAGCATGACGGACGTCAAAGCTGGAAACACAGATAATAGATTATGAAATCAAGCATAAAAGAATAGCAAGGATCTTTTGCTATCAAGAAGGGTGACATACTCTGAAATCATATATGTTTTGGTGTCGAAATATAAAAGCGCTAAACAGATAACGGTGAATCTGAATTCAAGGAAAATCTCTCTGAACCGACTGGCTATTATTGGTGATATGTGGAGTTTGTCCCATCAATATATATATGACAATTAGGTTTTCCTCACAACTTAACAATAACCAATATTGAATTCACAAGATCATTGAATTAACTGAAGAAAATTTTAGTTTAGTCTATTTGTACATACTCTCGTTATCACAGTCATACTTTATCTTTATTATCGCTTATGTTTAATTGTTTATGGGATCATTGCGGATACGGACCGAGAAATAGTGTTGAAATTGTTAACCTAGATAAACATTATGATTAGGATTTAAATTTATGGAGTGTGAGGTTAAACAGATCTGTAGCCGAACATTTTGGTGGTTAAGGACCCTTGTGTTTTATCTTTTTTTTTCGGGTACGCAATCAGTTAAAAATAACATTAAAATGCATATATCATATTCTAATCTTTGTTATTTTGACACAGAACTTAAATATTATAATATCATAAATATATGATCTGATTTGAATTTTCGTTTTATACGGTATTTATGAATTAAAAAACGAAGAAGTACCGAAGGGTAAACCATATCTCATAGTCCATGGAATAAAGGGGACAATATCGTGTTTAGTGTCACATTCAGACAAATGCGAATCTCAATAAAATCGAAGTAAGATCAGGTGCCTGGGAGGAGTAAGCATGCATGCAACACCCGTCGCAAAAGTTCTGCAACAACTTTTCAAATCGAGGAGGTAAAACATAAATATACATGCATGAACATACGAAGGAAACAGGAACACGAAGTCAAATTTCCCATTCAAGGCAAGAAATGCTGTCTGCCTGAAATTCCTGTGTCGGAAACGCAGATGAACAAATATCTGTATATACATGTATATGCGTATTATGCCAAATCAAGTATAGTCAAAAAGTTAAAATGGTTGTTGTTTTATATCCCCGAACCGTGGCGAGGGGATATAAAACACACAACGAGTTTCATAAATACCGTGTGAAATGAAAATTCATTTCAGATTCTTTTATCACATGTTTACACTCTGTTTAAAGGTGTTTATTTCATCAACCACCGGCTTGACACAATCCTTTTCCACACTATGACATCACCTATGCCATAAATTTATTAATGGCATAGCGATATTTCAATGCATAAACAGCAAAACATGTGATGGAATGAAGGAAGTCGGCTTGTATTTCGTGTTTGTGGATTTAAAGTGTTGCAAATGCGAATATAGAATCTAAAAGTCCGATAGCTGTTATGTGAACTCATAACGGAAGGATACTATTAACATGTTTTAAACATGAATGAATATTTTTGATTTATTATTGTAATTGGAAATATTTTCTGTGTGAAAGTTTTCAATGGAGGCAATGAATATCTATAATGTGTAAGTCCTGAGCAATTGTTTTTAAAATTGTATTCCTGGCAGATGCAGCGAACTTATCAGGAGACATTTGATATTTTCAGGTTCTCGATCCCTCTTTTGATGTCCCTACCCTTAATAATTTTGCACTGCGGTACGATGTTATGAGTAACGCAATGATATTACATCTATAACTTTTTTCATTCATTTTGTGATTTATTAAATGGACTATGATATAATAGAGAAGCTGTTATATACTGTATATTTTAGAGAGAATAAGATGGTATTTGAACTAGGAGTGTCTGTGATACAATATCCGAGAAAGATAATTGAACAGGAGATCATAAAAGAATGAATAGAATCCACATATACATTGCACAGTAACCCTAGTGAAATTGATATTTACAAGAATGGCAAGATATTGCTTACTATGAATGACCATTGATTCTAAGAACTTGTACTTCCTTACCTTCTAAACCCCGTCATGACTTCTGTATACTCGTAAAATTAATTAATCTGTAATCTGGAGTCGAGACATTGAAATCTCTATATTGTCAACTCTACATTGTTTTTCTTTTCTTAAGGTAGGATTGATGTTTAGATAATGCCAAAGTACTGGGTAATAATGAAACATTACATAATTCTTCCCCAATCAATTTCAAACATCCATAGAGGGATTGTTTTATTTCAAAATCGCTTTTAAAAATATGTGCAGTTTTGAAATGTTTTGTTTTGCTACAGAAGCCACTTTTAAATCCGACACACATACACCTATATCGTGGGATCCAGAAATGTCCATTGTGGTGTGTATTAATTAATGCAGTCAAAAGGCAGTGACAGTCTTCGTTTAATTTGTTCTGTGCGCTTGGAATAGGTGTGTAAGTGTACTACTATATTTGCAATTGGTCATTGGTCCTCTCTATCGATTTTTACTGATCGTCATCATGTATAGAAAAATCTTCACGCAACGTTCAATAATAAGAAAACATCCAAAAACAAAACTGAGTTTAACACAAAAATAAGCGCTGTTCTAAATAATATGTTTATACATTTTTATCATATTGCAACAGTATTTTGAAATTTAAGAGTGAATGAAAAATAGGAAATCCAATGTTATTTTATTCCAAAATAACACCAATATTGATAAGACAAATAATATATGGTATCTGAATCTGTTAGTGTGGTAATGTACGTAATCTATTTCATGAATAAGACGGAAAAACCATAGCATATAAATCACACACACAAAAACACATACACACAAACCTACACACACATCAACATTTCAATAGATCGACGTTTAAAAATGACTGGATAGCTTTGTCAGAATTGAAGCATTTTCCGATGACCTGGAGTGATCTTTTCTTACTAGGCAACCATTCCTTCATCCAACCAAGATTGTCACACGAACACTCTACTCTAGAATTATTCATGTTGAGTGTGTTCAGATATGGCATGTTTTGTATAGCTTTTGGTATAGTGGTCATTAAAGTGTTATCTAAATACATAAATCCTAACTCTTTTAAGTTTTTAAACGCATTCACCGAAATATTTGAAATTGGATTTCCACTTAGGTATAAGTTGTACATTTCAGTCATACCGGCGAAATCATTCTCAGATATGCTTGTAATTTTGCCATTTATAATGTAAATGTTCATTAGCTTTTTTAAATTGGAGAAGGTTGCAGGTACTTGAGTAAGCAAGGAATCTTTGATGGTCATTTGATAGATTGAAGTGTAGTTTTTAGGGAAAACAGAATCATCTATACTTGTAATGGGATTTCCAATAAGAATTATCTCACCTAGATCGGTTAGGTCATTAAATATAGGTGGTAATGTATCTAAGTTACAGTTTATGATAGAAAGTGTTCGCAATTTTGGTAGTGCTTTGAATGACCCTTTTGCTAGACCTTCGGCAGTCAGATGAATGTTGTCTTTGAGGTCTAATTCATAGAATTTGTTTTTATTACTCAGGGTATCTGACAAGGATCGCAAGCTGGAACCTGTTATATTGAGAATAAACAAATCATCAGAAAATGCATCATGTGGTAATGTTTCTAAATCAATACCATATACAGTAGTCCATGTCGCTTTGGACAGAATGTTGATCTCCGAAGGCCATCGTTGAAGGGTTGTAGATCCATAGGACACTCGATTCAATGTTTGTGAAATATTTCTCAGAACGTCCTGATCGTATTCGTTGATTGGGTTTCCATGAATATACAGTTCATAGAGATTTGTCAATTTTCCGATTGCAGGAGGTACCTGCTTCAATTTATTAAAATGTAGAGACAAGCTAAAGACTATATCTTCTGTTTTATTGAAGACATTGTCACCGACTGATGAAATTTCATTGTGATCAAGATTGAGTGTATTTATGGAGATATTTCCAAATATTCCATCAGGAACCGATGTGATCTTGTTATAGGAGAAGTCCATATTCCATTGTTTTCCCAACAGATAATTCAGAATTGAAGGTACGGCAGTTAATCCCTTGTGGCTGCAATCCACTGAAGATGCTACATAATTACACGAACATGGTGGGGCATAGAGGCATGGCCAGTCACTCAAAACTATGGGGAGTGACACTAGAAGTAACTGAAATTAGAACAATCCCACTATGTTTTACATAAACAAATGCAGTGTAACCATCACAATTCTTATTCATTTTAATACGATATATCGAATAGATTTTAATAAGCACTCGTCTGTGGTTAAGAAGTTCTCTCCAAAGTATCCTCAGTGCAAGGATTAAAACTTGGGCAACGTTGTGACCCTAACATTGATAAAGACTCCATTGGACATAACACACACAACAAACATTCAAGAGACTACTTACACCCACTAAAGTTACTAACAAATTAATCTCATTGGTTGTGCCATTTTATCTGCATTTGTAACTCCTTAATTAGACAAGTCCATCTTGCCATCTTAGGTTTCCCTTTCGATAAATTGTACATAATGAATTTATGGAGAATATATGGCGAGTTCCTCATTAAATGAATCAATTTGAAATTATTGCATTTACTGAAAAAAAGCTTAAATGAAAAGTCATATAAAATTTCAGTTCGACAAATTTTCTTACCACAAATTTCACGGTCAGCATAATGGCGTAAATGACTGCAGTGACTCACATTGGTTTATATCTTATGTTATAACTTGAAGTATCTCTTAAGTAAATCAGGTTATCAGATACGCGTCATGTGAAATGCTTTAATCTAAACTTGTCTGTATACGGATGGTTGGTATAAAGTGCGTGTGTGTATATTTCTATGTTTGTGGTGTTGTTTACCTCTCTTTATCATTTGGCCTTGGTTTACATCTCCACTTACACAGTGACTGTATTTATGCAATTATATTGATTAGAAATTACTAAAACACTGGTTTGTTTCCTGTTTGGTAATAAGTAATGCTTAAGTAAGTAATTCCTTTCTTCTGCAGACTAAGCAGGGAAGTCGTGTAGTTCTAATCTGTTTTCTTCCTGCATATTAAGCAGGGATGTCGTGTAATTCTCCTCTATTGTTTACTTATTGCATACATAGCAGCAGGAATCTCGTTAGTTCTTATCTGTTGTTTTCTGCCAGCAGACTAAGCAGAGATGTCATGTAATTCTTCTCTATTGTTTACCTATTGCATACCTAGCAGGGATGTCGTGTAGTTCGTATCTGTTGTTTTCTTCCAGCAGACTAAGCAGGGATGTCGTGTAGTTCTAATCTATTTTCTTCCTGCATACTAAGCAGGGATGTCGTGTAATTCTCCTCTATTGTTTTCCTAATGCATTCCCCTGCTTGAATGTAGTTCCATGTTTTCAGTGATACTGTGTAACCCCATTCTGTTGTTTCCTTTCTGCTTTCTAAATAAGGACATCCTGTACTTCCAATTTAATCTTTTGTTTTCTTTCTGCATGGTAAGCTTTGGTACAATGTAGTTCAATTCTGTTGTTTTTTTTTTTGCCGCTTATTAAGAATAATCTATAGTTCCGGCACACCGGTGTCACGACTTAGGATGAGAAACCGAGGCTCAGTGTCACAGTGAGTAAGCGCGACATGTTGTCTGTTGTAAATTTATATATTTCTTTGCGATGCATTAGGCAGGTGGTTGCCGTCACCATAATCGTGGAGTGACGTCAAACAATAGTTAATCCATCTACTTGTCGTTTTCTTCCTGCTCATCCAGCATTGATGTCGTGTAGTTCCAGTCATTGTTTTCTTAATGTTTACTAAGCAGAGATGGTATGTAAATCCATTCTATTGTTCTCATTGGATTTATTGTTATGTGACAGGAAGTTTTAAAGACCTCAATTTCTAGATAATTATGCATATGCTAGTTTATTTTTTATCCCAATGTCCCAATGTCTAAGGTTGCAAGAAACATAGGAATTACTATAGATATAGAAAATATGTACATTTTAATTTTGTGCACCAGATGCGCATTTCGACAACTTATGTCTCTTCAGTGATGCTCGTGGCCGAATGATTGGAATTCTCATATTTCACCCTACATAAATATACCGACTACTCATTGACACTTGGCGATTCATCAGACATTTTAATGATTTACGTTTAGTGCACATGCATATAATTAAATGTTCTGAAATCGGTTGAAATAGAATAAAACTGTATTGTCTTTGAACTAAGGTCATATCCACAAGGCCAATGTCACAGTGTACACATAACCAATATTCTTGTCCGGACCATTATTTCATCGTGCTATTTCGCACTGATATTATTCCATACAACTGTTGTTCACAACCAAATGGTATGTCATGACCTGATACCAAGGTTATATCTACATGTCACACATAAGAGATATACATAAAATTTTGGATTAACCGGCTCGATCGTTAAATTTTTCATCTAAAATGGGTAATGGTTTATAATTTTAGATACACCGGCTCGATTGTTAATTTTTTCATCTAAAATGGGTTGTATTTAAATACATTATATTCGATGTTTCCATTTAGATTTCAAATATAATTTATATTTTGTGTTTCTTCCACTTAATTCTGTTCAGTATGGTTGCGAAGATTGAATAAAATTGAGTTTCCTTCAATTCGTTTCCGGATTTAAGTATTATTACATCATCACACATTAGAGGACCATATTACAATAGCGCTATACTATATTTAACACACGAAAACATTGTAATTTACATCAAATTCCACTTAAAAATTAGCTAGAAATTTCAACAAGATACACACACACACACACACACACACACACACACACACACACACACACACACACATACACACACACACACACACACATATATGTATATATATATATATATATATATATATATATATATATATATATAAATATTTTGCAACCAGGAGTCTTGAAATTGAAATTGATTTTGTAAATGGGTTCTTAGTAAAGTGAATGTTGTTTTGGTGTGTTTAAAACACAAAATCATGCTAAAATACGATGCATTTCAGAGGTTTATGTCTTCATAGATTGGCATTTGACATTTATTGCATATCACACAAAGTTTTAATTCATTGTCAGTTAATTAAATACAAATAAATGATACGATGAAGATCAAACGGTATGCAATATTATTACATTTCTGAATGTGCCCTGTGTTAGATTGGAGATAAATTGATTTCACGTTCATTAAAATAAGCCTCAAACCTCAATGGTTTCCATTGGAGATATTGACAAATGTTAATTACAAACTAAATAGAAAGTAAGATATTCCATAATTACATCATTTGATCTTCGTAAAAGCTCTCATGTCAATATGAAAAATAAAACCTGAATCCAAACGGTTAGAATATCACGTCAATAAAGTATTATAAAGGATTTTAATGCATAAATATGTGCAAAAGACCACATTGATGCTTGTCCCAAATTAAGCATGTTGTATATGCTAATGAGCAAGTCATCCATAGGGAGACTCTAAAATGCATTGGATCATTGATATAATATTGGCAATCAAACCATTTCTTACATCTTACATCAGTTATTTTGACTCAGTACTATGTTATAATACAATTATTTTAAAATATTTCGGTTGAAAGTCAGCAATATTGTTTACATAAGAGCAACAAGTTCTAAACTAGTAGCCAGTGGAATGCTATGCATTCTCCATAAATTTATTAACACACACTATTTCTCAGCGGATCGTAGTAAATATGATATACCATATTCATCATTATAATGTATATAAATCACTTTTATATTTTAAAAGTATATTATACATCTTTCTAATAAGGTATCAATGTTTTAATATGTTCTGTAATGGCAACAGAAAAGTACTTTAGAATATTTAAACGTAGAATGCATTAAATAAAACAATGAGTTAAATTTGTTCATTTTGTTTTAGATTTGCTCTTGTTTTAGAAGTATACATTATCAAACGAAGAATCTTCATTTTGAAGAACGATACATTTATAGCAAAATCAGAATATTCATAATGAAAACATAACAAGAAAAGAAGTTGTTACTATTCATAAGTTATTAATAATTTAACTTAAAAAGGCACTATCTGAAATGTGAAATTACGTAGCATTGCTTACAAAAAAAGGTATGAGGGTAACTCCTAATGAATGACAACAGCCACTGTGAATTTACATGTTACATCTCCTTACAGTTAAGCCAAGTTTTAAAATTTCAGTCCATAAAGAAATTAATTCATTCTACAATTCATCCATCTCATTAAAGAAAATGAAAGTTACGATGTCTGTAAATATATCACATATACTCCAAGTTTTTGGTCCTTTCAGTACTATTGTCGTTCTTCTTTTGATCGATTTTGCAAATCGATATGTTGACAAAAAGGTTGAAAACTTGATTAAAGATTCTTGTACCAAGTCGAATAGACAAACTGTAAGAACATATGATGTCAAGGTTATTTAGAATCTCATTACCATACAGAAATCATTAGACATTATACTTTCTATCATCTTACTCCGTAAGTTTAGCTATCGCTACTTTGAAATTTACTTGTATCATTCAGTCAGCTAATTAATGAATGAAATAACATTTTTCAAACGATTCTAACATCAAAAGAGAGAATACATGTAAATATTCGACGTTTCACCATCTACTGCAAGTTCCTGAAAAAAATTTATTTATTTTAGATGTAAGCAGCCATTAGTAATTTTATAAACATGTTCGATTGGCATAGATCATTGGCTACTGATATGTCCTTATTATAGTATTATATGTCCTCATTTTGTCCCAACAAAAACAATCTCGAAATACATTTGAAAATCTTTACAGGAAAATTCACCCTTCCTCTCGACAACAATAGATTACATTGTTACTTTATAAGGAATAAATATCCATATATTATCGTCATCGAAGAACCACTGATCTGGATAGACCATAGGATCGTAATTACGCACTGTTTCTTCTATTTTGCTTAGTGTTAATGTCTATACATCAACAGTCTAAGGAATGCAATGACCTTGAGTAAAAACCAAGACATAGCATTGCTTTATGGTCCTTCATCATGTGAAATATGGGGCAGAGTTATGAAAATGCCAAGCTTTCTCTGAACCTCAAAATGCACGAAAGACATGGCATGTTTATTTAACTGGCAAGAAAATCCCCTTTCTCTTAACAACAAATCCTTTTTTGTGCATGTGTTACATTAAAATTATACATATATGAATTATATTTTCTAACCATATAATCAATTGCCTCATTGTGAAGCTGTGTAGTATATTTACAGTGTTACGATGAAAACTTTGCTTGGTGTCTGTCTTTTTTTCTTAGTATATATCTGTAGCATGGTTCATGTTTTATAACACCTGTCAATATTTCCTTTGTTATTTTTACCATTTCCTTAACTTGTGATATCTTATGCATAAAGAGTAACTGCTAATATTGACATTGATATATAGGGTAGGTGTGGTTATTTACATCCATCAATACAATCTATTTTAGGTCACACATCGACGTTATATTCGTGTTTGTAAAATCCGACGGAAATGGTCACCTGATCATATTACCTTTTGATCTATGTTTCGCTTATCATTTTCGACAGCCTTAGTCCTGCTGTTTGTGAAGCACTGATGCCATATAAAACATCATTTTGTCGTTATAGACATGTTGCACTTATTAAATCCAATTCAGTTTCAGCTCAATTTCACATACAGATACATTTACGAGGTTCTGTTCATAAATACGCCAAACTAAAAGTAATACTTCGACCATATATATTCCGCTAAATTTGAGATCAGGGACACGGTATAGAGTATGACATTTATGCGCTACATATCTAGACTTACTCTTGTCTATCTGTAGTAATGGTCATTTTTGATCTCTTTTGATAACAAACGCGATATTTCAACTTTCACCAATTTCCCCTTCCCGTCCAGCAAAATCCTGTCCTCGCCTACCTATGTCACTCTAATTTCACAATTTATGCGCTATGCCAGAACATACCTCTCTTATGAGTGTTTTGTTTCGAGTCAGATACCTAAACTTAACTATTCACACAGGGCTACGGAATTGAACACATGGAACATCACTGCGCAAATTCTATGGTCGATACTAGGATAATGTTGCATGGTATGAAGTTCCACCTTTCAAAATAGTTTATTAAATTCTGGAATTTGATCATGTACAAATTAGCGTATTGACTTTATTAACGAACACGACAGCAGTCTACGGATCATTTGTGATGGATGGAGTATACAAACAGAAGACGTACACTCCTTCCCGACAACTGGTATTGACCCATTTATGATTCATAGATGTTCTTGCTGAAGTAAGTATCGAGTTTTAAATGGTTTAACTGGATTTTGAATATCCGACATCCAGTGGTACTCTTTCGCACATATACCTCAAAAGATAAATTCCGGTTGTAGACGAGGTTGTAGAGGTCAATGACATTGCTATAATTTGATCATTTCTAGAGAAAAAGTAATCAATCATTTAAGACATCTCATTCTGTATGATTCACCTAATTTATAAAAGCATCATTAATTCCGATGTTTTATTCTGAGCTAAATAATAATAATAACAACAACAACAACAACAAATAAGCACCGATTAACGAGGTTCATAAGACGTGAATACGATAAATATAGACAGAACTTATTGTTATAATGCAGTCGACTATGCTATGGTATTTAAATCGAGAATTCTGGAAGATATGTTTATTTGCAGTCAGCGCTGACATGAAAAGCGCATTAAACGAAACCTGCAAAGATAAAGGCACCAGAATATCGAGTTGTGAACTTTTAAAACTTAAATGGATAGCAGGCACCATATAAAGAAGATTTTATTTCATCGGCACGTCTAAGACTGTACAAATATGATTAAATTAACAGGTATTTAATACGTCAGAATGGAAGTTCACAATGCGCTACAAACAATATTTCTTCTGCAGCATTACATGTTCGGTATTTTTTCTTCCATGGAAGTTACTTACGACGTGTCTCCTATTATAGGCTTTAAAATCATGGATATGGAGACAACTACAATATTTCAGTGTATAGAATTGTGTGCAGCATATGGTATATGTAAGTCATGTGGGTATGACGTCAATTCTATGTCCTGTACCCTCTTTTCTGGAGACATACAGACAGACAACGTAATAACAATGAATAAAACAGGATATAAATTAGTGGAGAGACATTCATTTCCAGAGGTATATATATAATTATTTCAAACTATTACTTCTAATATTGGTGATGATGATACTGATAATGATAATAATAATGACAACAACAACAACAACAACAACAACAACAACAACAACAACAACAACAACAACAACAACAACAATAATAATAATAATAATAATGATAATAATAATAATAATAATAATAATAATTATAATAAGATAATGATAATAATTATGATAATTGTGCCATTTATGCCAATCCAGGATCATTTCACTTAAATGGTTGTGACACCTGCTTTGTGCATGGTGTCATAATTTCTTTACTATGCTTGGGAACATTCAGGAATGTTTTACGTGCCAATGGGTCCTCAGTTTATGCTGTCTCAGTTTTCTCAACTAACAAGTAAGCAGAGTTCAGTAAAAGATATCTCTCACACATACAAGTTCCAATTTAATCCCATTAAAACTGTAAGAACCACTGCGAGATTACGCTTCCCGGTGGACATAAGCACACATTACCATTATTGTTCATTAGAAAATTTTTCATTCTGAATAATATATACAGACTTATGTAAATATTCATACACGAATGTGACCTTCCGTTTCCCTAATAATAATTATGGATGCTTTCACCTTTTAGTGGTTAAATTTTACATCCTTTTCTTAAATAAATGAGAGGAATCTACGCGTGGCTCATTCTCTCAAAATTCTTGCAAGTTAAAAACGAAGAAGGGTTAAGCACATCTCAAAGTCCATACAATAAAAGGACAATATCGTGTACTGTGTCATATTCATGCGATCCCCAATTAAATTATGCGACCAATTGTATACAGACTGTTAGTTATTTGGAGACAATTTGGAAATTGTTTGTGACGAAGCCGGAAATTATAAGACATAATGGAACACACAATGGACTAATAGAATCTACCGCTATTGTCCGGTGGTGACAGAGAAATCAACCAACCCGAGTGTCAAATTAGCTTATGTCGGCAAGCCTCGGTATGGACTAAGCTAATTTGACACTCGAGTTGGTTGGTTTCTCTGTCACCACCGGACAATAGCGGTAGATTATATTTCTCCCATTCAATAATTTGCCCCTAAATTTGTCATTTTCCCTCCCGTTTTGTTGGAAAATGAAAAACAATTAGGTTGCTTGACGTTGACGTATGTCGTGTTTGCTTATGACGTCATGATAACATTGAGCACGGAATAGGTCGTGTAGCTTATCTTCATCAAAGAAATTATCGCGAGTTGAACGGATATCCAACTTTGAGAATGACAAGGATATCGCCCGCATACTCTCCAGGCGGATTTGACAACAGAAATAATTTGTGATTTTGGATAATTCGTTCGGTTCTGATAGGTGATAAATTGCGCAGAAATCTAATCAATTCTGTCTTTTTTCATGATATTTAAACGCATGAACTTTGCTCTACAGATTTACAGTTCAGGTAAAGATTTTAGAGACCTGTGCTCTTCAGCACATATTGAAGGAAAATTTTGACACAATAACGTCTAGTCATCTACATTAAAACCTTAGTACCTGTTTGCTTCTATTTCTTATCGATGCCAAGACATCGTTGAAGCTCTCCGATCTCCGAAACTTGTCCAACTATCTTTGGAAATTTGACCGCTGAGTTACTTATATAATTATATTTGTAGTTACTGAAATGAAATGCTTTATTTTCTTGATTCTTTTTACTTGTGTGATATATATTAAAACTCCATTAAAGATCATATCGATAAAGATGTCACTAGCCTCTTAATATCGCTTTTTACACCTTTTTTACATTTTGAAATTCAGCTGCGTATATAGGTCTTTTTCAAGACGGAAAATTATAAAACCGAAACGGAGTTACATTTTTATACATACATGTATTAGTATTTCAAAAACAATCGTGCAATTAATTTTGATATATACAATAGTGGTCGTATCACGCACAGTCTTATATAAAAAATTAATATCTAATATGATAGGTGTTAATGGAAGTAAAGAAGAAAACACAATGTGCCATGGATGATTTCACAATGCAGAATGCATGTGTTGCTAATGGTATGTATATGTCTATTTAATGGGGACATTGAAGAGATCTAACCACATGGCAAAATCCAACAAAGGCAAGGTAAGAAAAAGAAGACAGATATAAGAGCACACAAAGCACCTCGCCATTTTATCACAAAGAAATGAAAATGACTACTAATTTAATTTTGATTGATGGGACCTATTTGGTAATTCGATAATAGCGTAACTGAATGGACACATACCTTGGAGACAAATATTGTAGACATAGCACAAAGGGAAGGACAGATTGTAAAGACAAAATCTGTTACAAACCTTTTTTTACATTTTTATTTTATCCGTGAATGATCACGATGGGATAAGAACATTACTGTTATTATCGTAAATCATTTAAATATGTACTGTCACGTGAATTGTTCATATAGCTGTGAGGTGACATTGCTTTTAAAACCTATTTATATAGGAGAAGAGTATTAATTAACAAATAAGAACTACTTTTTTCCAGTAAAACATTAATATATCTAAGAAAAAACGTAGTATTGAATTGCTTGTTTAAATTTAGTTAATAAGAGGTTAACACTACGAAATTTGTTTACCATCACATGCATTTTGAATGTTGAACTGCAATATTAGTAAAATGTGTAAATATATCAATGCTTCATGATATTGATGAAAGTATTTTATTTGAAGGTCGTACCTGTAAATCTATAGATCTTACACCGATGGCTCCATACGAAGAGTTTAACTTAGGTGCTCAGTACTATAATATATCGTGTGGGATTCCATGTAATAGTATTGGTAATCCGGTTGCTACCTGTGGAATGAAAGGAACATGGAACACAGATTTCTCTTGTTCTGGTAAGTAGATTACACGAGATAATGTTGATTCAAACTGTGTTCTGCATATAAAACGAATGTTTAATAGATACAGATGCATAGTTGTCTATAATATCATAGTTTTATTTTATGATCGAAAAAATAATAATATGTATGCGATTATAGATATTTGATCATTTGGTGTATTGGTGTTGATCCGTGAATGTCCATTGTTGTACATTGTTGTTAGTGTCATAGGCATTTGACACCGGTTACTTTCGTATTTTGCATTAATGTCACACTTTTTCCCTTTGCAGAGCCCTAAACAGTTCTCCGCGAAGGGTTTAAATTCAATATTATTATACTTTTTTCCTGATTTTATGTGGAAAAGACACTTTCTGCACAGTATTGGTTCACATTTATATATACAGTGCTGAGTTACACATGTTTCTCCTGTACGTAAGGGCATTCATGGCGGATATGGCTAGCCGTTCCGGAGACGCTTACTCCCCCTGGGCACATGCTCTCACTTTTGAATTTCAGGGGTTCATGAACGTCCGCTGCGGTACATTGTTGTTAATGCCATAGTAACATGTCATCAGTTACTTTTCTATTTTGCTTTTACTTGGCTTTTAACAATTTCTCAGTCATAATGCGGCATGGACGAAGAAGGTAAACAGCTATCTTTCCTTTCATAAGTAGCAACATTCCATCATCGCCCGTATACGTCGTATTCATATCTCAGTTAATACGTTATTCCAGAGCATGTTCAAATTACAATGACTTTGTTTAGAGGACTAGGCGACTTTCAGTTAAGCTGCTCATCCAGGGTTATATATGTGCTAGACTAGCAACGTCACTGAGGAAGTTCTACGGTCGTTACGAGACTCTTATTACTCCATATGATATCTCGTTATCCGGACTTCTAAATGATAATCTGGACTGAGACCGATTCCGATCATTTTATACAGATTTGGCACATTCTATACAAGAAGGATACCTACTTTGACTTCTCCATATATAAATACATATGGAATTTAAACGATTTGACTCTTTCTACTGGGTATATGTGACGGGTGTTGCTAGCAAGCAGGAGATGCTCACTCTCCCCGGGCACCTGATCTCACTCCATCGCAGGGGTTCACATATGCCCTTCAAGTGACATATTTTGTTATTTTCCACTTGTTTTTCATTTTCACTGATTTTGTGTGTCCTCTGGTTTCATGATTTTCAGACGTATGGTTTGGATTTATCCATCATCTTTACTTTCGTAAATATAGTAACACAATCAAGTCTGGATCATTAAACTCTGTAATAAAGACAATGATGGAAATATGCAAAAACATCACTACACAATATCCATAGAGAGGTTTTTCAGTGCGACAACGTTAGATAGTTAGACTAAAAGAATAGAAGATAATTGTGAGAGACTATTTAGGTGAAGCGAAATATAAACTTCTACTATGAAAACCTCATCAGCAATATTTACAAACAGATGATAAAACAATCAAAAATATTAAATGAAGGTTTCATATTGTCAAATTAGAAAGCATCTAGCACTCTATTGTTGTGGCAATCGCAACAAAGTTAAAGAATGGACTAAGACTTGGTTCCTGGGAGAAAATTTTTTTTTTTTTAGTGAGACTTTCTGCACATGCTTATGAACACCACGATGTAATATCATATAAAAAGAACTGTCAGTAGATATGTGTTCATCAAGTGAAAAACTCAGTAAGCGGTTTATTCGATAATATATATTTTTTTGTATTTTATTTTCCAGTTTTAAATGTATATCAACCAGACTATACTGAAATAACACTACAGGAACGTGGATTGCACATTTTAGGCAAAAGTTCCTTGTTGCTAGGAATAAAAGGTTGGCAAGATTGCGTGATAAGATTCCGACCTGTCTCAGATCCAAGTGCAGTGACTATCGCCTTTGGATGTGGATATGCCAGAAATACGTATTGTAAACTCTCGATTGTTGGGATTTCGTTCGACCGCCTGGATTCTGCAGAAATGATAGAAACAGACTGGCGGCTGTTTTGGATAACGTGGAATGCAACATCTGTAACTGTCGGTCGCGGGTGCAACATCAATGAGAATGTCATACTTCATGTTGTTGCAACAACACCTTTACCAGAAATAGGATCGGTTTTCTTACCTTCCACAAAGTCCGTCAAGGAATGGATGTTTAGAATCCCTGGTAAATGAGTATGAGGCATTTCGATGTATATATCATATATATTGTACGATTTAATGAAGATATACTGATACATTTATATATATCCTTCATCGATATGGTTCAATATCACTTCATGTCGATTATACATTGTATATATAACTAGCCAAAGTCATAGAAGGGCTTTCAACTGAAATGTATGAAAAATGTTTCCAAGGCCATGCAGTAAAATTCCATATTTACTCCAAAAGCAAAGGAAATACTTATATCGATACTGTTCTAATACATGTATATGCTTACGTAAAGAATGAATTTTAAAATTTTTAAACTTCAAAACGTTTCAAAACACCCATCCGATTAGTGAAAATTGATCAGAGTTGTTTTCAGATTTCCCCGCTTAATACATGAGAGTAAAATATCTAGATATATGGTTTCTCACATTTCGTGAATCTTACTGCAATAGCTCCTACTGCACAATTTTGCCATACATTTTATAAACTATTAATTATTTACATATACCATTATGCTACCATCATTCTTTGGATGTTTGATCACTTATAAAGGATTTGTGTACCAGAAACAAGATTATATGGCCAATATTGAACAGTGTATTACATGTGGATTGCTAATGGTGCAATGATTTCTGAATTTTCGTAAGATTATATCACACGTCTGGATTGCAAATACTGCATTGGCAATGTAGTTTGAATTCTTGTAATTCTATTATACATGAGGATCGTATCGTTTATGATGCAACCTACTCTGAATTACTTTCCTTACATTACATTAGATCTGTATCGCTCATGGTATAGTATAGTGTAAATTCTCGTAATATTACCAAATATCTGTATCAGTAATGGCGCAATGTACTTTAAATTATGCACTTAGAAACCAGTAAAAAATATCTTAAAAGTGAATACACAATTATTAAAGTGATGGAATTGACGTGCAATTTATTTTCTGTGTAACTATCATGTCATCCAAAACGTCATGCGCTCCAAAACATTGCTCCTTTGAATATCTGTTTAAAAAAAGAGGATATTGTTTTCATTTCTTGGACCATATCTTATAATTTATTCACAAAATATATATGAAACAAAATAACATACATCATTTTCCTATTTCGAGACTTTGTGATACATAAAATAAGTAGATATTCCATATTAAAAAATGAACTCATTTTTTAAGGATTTGACGTACAGATAACGAAGTCATGACTTTATTCTGTACTGAAGTGTTATTATACCCCTTTTCCTGATGTGTGCTTGTGCTACTTTCTACACAGTGTTTGCTTACATTCACGCTTATATACATTGCTGAATTATATTTGTTTCGTCTATTTTTATGGGCATTCATGGCGGATATATGGACACCCGAACTCACCCTGAATTTCAGGGTCCGTGAATGTCAACGGTGGTATATTGTTGTTAGTGCCATAGTCATGTGACACCACTTACTTTCGTATTTTACATTGAAAACTTTGAAGACATTTTGAATTATATTTTGAGCATATGAGCAAAATAATAAATGTTTTAATCAATTCTTTAATTACATATCTAAAGAGGGAACCATATCACATTTTCTTTTCGACATGTAGGTTACTCCATAGCAACCAAAAGTAACCAGTTTCTATTTAAAGGAGCAAACTTTGCAGAAGTGTTAAATCGTTAAATCAAAATAATGAATAAAATTCAGCTTTGATATTGACGTGTGCCAAACACCGACGATTAGTCTTGACAGCACCCTGTCTCCTTCCCCTTATTTGCAGGGTTAAGAGAATTATATATAGAGAGAGTGTCAGATAATCTATCAGTTTCTGCCCTATCTATTGATCAGATCTAACTGGGAAATTGAAACATTTCTTGTGTGAATTATGTACATTATGGCATTAGGTTTGTGTGACAAGTTCTATCCTCTGACCCTCATTCCAAGAATATTCCATCTTTCCTATATTAGACCTTGCAATATAAGTTGTCTCTTGCAAATTATTGGTGATGTATCCAACACACTAAAGGGTATTCTAGCATGCCGAACATGCCCTATTTCTTTTACAACTATGACAATAACAAAAATAAGGTCATTACCTGATTATGTGTTGTCTTCATTTAGATCTATCCACATGATGTAACTAAAGAATATCATTTTAATGTTCATAATTGATTTAAAGTGTTGAGGTGGGCAACATATGATATATGTTTTCTAAGAAAATTGCACCCAATCATAAAAATTGTCATGCTTTCTTTGAAGGTAAAAGTTTCTCTTTATAATGATTTAGCGGAGATTTACGATTTATTGATTTTTTCGTACAATGCCTCAGCAGGAATATCTTTCTCCTCACATCAATTTAAGTTACATTTTGTTTATTTTCAAATTAAATGTTATGCCTAGCCACTGACCGTGAAAACAAAAAGCAAATAAGTAGTTCGGTGACCCTGTAACGGAAATTGTTCAAGTACGGTAAAGGTCAACCGAAATGAAACTAGAAGACATTCCTTTTTAAATTCAAATCGTTCGGAGAATTTTCTTAGGTTAATTGACTGCAATATCCTGAATTTCAGTCAGGTAATCAAAGGTATTTTACTGGACCGAGAAGCTAAAAATAAAATTGGACCCCATAACGGAAATTGTTTAAGAAGGATAAAGTTCACCGAAATTAAACTAGAAGGTCTTTATTTCTACATTCAAATTGTTCGGAGTCTTTTCTTGAAATAATTGACTGCAATATCCTGAAATTCAGTCAAGTAATTCAACTTTACTGCTCTCAAAAGGCAACCATTGGAAATTTTACAAGATTGATTTTTTTTTTATTTTTTGTATAGCTCGTTTAATGAAATAAAGATAAGTTTTATTCCACAAGTGCGCTGATATTTGCACTTTGGTAACATATTCCATAACTACTTATGCTCTTGTAGAAAAAAAATTCCAATTATATTGAATTTCTCTATAATCCTATCTAATACCTTTGTAAAAGATAATAAGTGTTAACTGTCTTTTGGGTTCATTTCGTTTCCTTGTCATTTCTTATTAAAACTTTCTTTTGTTGAAAACCGATCAATCCGTTAATGAGATAGGGTTTAACCATGTCGAATGTACCTTTCCAATTTGAATGAATTTCAGCCTATAATATTATCTAGGTGTTTGTTTGTGTTTTTGGTTTTATTATTATTATATTATATAAAAACAAGTAAATGGTGACCGATACAGACGGTATTTTTGTTTTGCAATCTATGCGTTGCACTTGTGTATTGTAGAAGGCTTTTGAATGCCGTGTAGTTTTGCGAGTGATGAATAAATATAGTGCCAGCCTTATCTCTTAGACCGGTGTTCATCGAGATCTATCTAAGGATATATTTTTCTTTGTTGGTTTTTTTTTTTTTGGGGGGGGGGGTGTTGATTAGTTCTATTCTTGAAATACAATTTCTGATAAAATATATTTTGCCTTCATTTTGATTCATTTATATAATTCTCTAACAGAACTAGTACATTAGCATCGTTTGTCGACTTACTTGAGTTCTGTGTGAAACAGCTGTTTTAGAAATGTTCTAACTCCTCATTGGTAGATGTTCTATATATAAATGATTATTCACTTGCATATTTAAATATTCCGGCCTATCGACCATTTGTATTTAATGGATACTTGCATTTACTTTTTTACTTTTTTGACAAGTAATCTAATGTATGGAAAGCTAGAACTTTTTAAATGTACCAAACAAAATGTCCTTGAACAGAAGAGTTCTGAAATGAAAAAAATATAACCTCTGATAATTTCTGTATATAAGATTGTTTTGCTAATTGGACATTAATGTATTCTTATTATGTTTCTTCAGTTTACCTCACCTATCACTTAGGCGTCCGTTGTTCGCAAACTTTTCAAATTTTCATATTCTCATCTGCGACAATCAATCTATTTTAACCAAACTGGGTATGGATGATGTATGACATACGATCGTCTATTTGTTCTGCTTGAATCAATTATGTGGCCGCCAGTAGTTTTCTATGATTCTTTTTGACCAAGATTCTACTCTGAAACTTCGTGACACATGTTTCTGCAAGATCGATCATTGGTACCCATGAAAAGGTAAATATGACTGTTGTGGATATAAACTGAACAGAAGTAAAAGCAATTAATTTGGTATTTATCCAAAAGTAATACAGTTTATTACAAATGCAAAAGAATTACAGTCTTCGTATTTTGCCCATAGTCATGTGATGACCACTAATTTGAAGTTTATCTTCTTTTCGACAACTTAAACATAGGCTATATAATTTAAAAAGTGCAGGAAAGAAGGGTGGAGTTAACATGAAAATAAAGAGAATAGTCGTCTAATTTAAGATCAATTTGTAATTCCCAAAAGGTGAATGTACACTTATTTTTCAGAAACAAAGGACAAGGAAACTACGCAGGACAATATTAGAAATTTAACTGTCATCATCCTTGTTACATGAATGGATTTTACCATCCAAGAAAACTTTGATTACGGTATCTTTAACTTCCAATAAAATTACGAACAGGAAAAATTATCGAACTTTACTAGGTAGCTGTCTTCCTATTGTAAGATTTTCATTTCTCAACCTACATGTAGATAATTTTGTTTAACGTCACAATGAAATTAATGTGTGACTTCCCATCCTTCATGATAAAGCAACGAAAATGTATGCCAACTGCACATTTGGGATATTGATAGTTTGCATTCGGAAATTGTCATCTGTGTAACCAGTGCTTTTATTTACGATCTCTGTCCGTACAATTCCATCTTGTTAAATTTTTCTGGGTAATATTTGACAGAACATCTTTTAATTAAGCTTTATTTACGTTGCAAATTGAACTAAGGAATAATGACTGAAGTGTTTCACTTTATACTACGAATTTTGGGTTGGATTTCAAGAAATATCATTCAATATAAAATTTAATGTTACATGTTCGGATACATGTTGCAGTATGAAAGACGAATCGTTGAACCCCAATTAAGTAACCAAACAATTTAGACTACGATTGCAATATCAGTCCGGCCATGCTGAAACCCTAGCTGTTTAAATATTCAACAGAATTAGCATATTTGTATAGAATTCTGATTTCACATTGCACATACACTGCTACTTTTCAAACAATATACAAAATTTCTCTTGCAAATATAGGAACCGATTTGGACTTCATCACTGGTATATGTAAAATCGACTTTGAAACTTTTGAAACATAGTATATGTAATATTCTTAATGTTAATTTCGAAATATGTTTACAGAAAAAGCAGACTAGTTTTTTTTGTTAATTTTTGCAAAGAATTAATCAAAGGATATTTATAAATTCAGCTTCCGTTTGCACTATTCAAGTTTACTTTCCTTACGTTTGATTTATTTAAGGAATGTATCTATAACCTTTTACGCTACTCTAATTATATCGGTAACGTGAAAGAAACTTCATATCTGTATAACAGTAAAATAGTATAGAAACATACCTTATAATTTAAATAAAAATAAGTATAAATACAAAATTCTTAAAAGTACGATCTATTTTTATACGAATAAACAATTTCAAATTTAGCAAGCATTAATATTTATCGGCTGATTGCCCATGGAAACCACCAACGTCAACATGTGCCTTTTCACAGTCAGCACGCAGCAACCAAGAAGAATTTGAGAAGTGAGATGAAGTTGCCTGAATTTAGTGAGACTGGAGCAGTACCAACTTAATTATTCACTTGTAAGCGAGACATCGGGGCATTGCAGAATTTGGACAAGGACAAGGCTTGTGCTTCAACATTACGGTACGACATGGCGACATATCGGCGATGATCACCATGTTGTTTTGATACACAAAAGTAGTTCCGGTAATAGTGGGCATGTCCCCATAGGAAATGTCGTGCAATAGAATTGAGATCAATTTAATGATCAATCAGAACAGTAATAATAATAGCAAATAGTATTAAATGATTATTGATTTATTGAATTCACCCCTGTGTTGTTTACTATATTTGTTTTAAGGATCACTCTAACTGAAACACGCAAGTATGGTCCGTAGTTTTAACTCTACCTGGTCTCGAAATGATGTATTGCACCCTAAAAGTCTCGTTATATAATACGAAAGAAAATGCGAAATGAACAATTAACGATTGCGCTTGTAACTATTTAACAATATTTTAATTAACATTGCATCTATATCATGATAATGTAATATATGGGTTAAATAATAATTGTCATCTGCCTTTGAGCAGCAGAGAACATTGTAAAGTTACATTCATCCCAAATGTTAGCTTTTTTGCCGAAAAAACTTTAGATGCCACTAATATCAAAGTAGAGTATCCGCAATGCTGGTGAAGTTTTTAGTTTCTGATATACTTGAAAGATGTATTATGTTAAATCCACATAAATTTATGTTGTAGTCAGAAAGATTCGGGACATTTAAATCGTTTTGACCGTCTGACTATCTAAAATTATAATAACAATGATAACATATATGCTATTACATAAATGCATTCTATAAACTTATTTCGATTTATTTTCGATTCAATATTGAATATTGTCATTCATTGTAAAACACTACATGAGCTATGCTGTTGAAGATAGGACGTGTCCTATTTGTTAAATCTGAATTAATCAAAATGCTTTTACTAGTGAAAATGGCAACCACCGATTCCAATTTTTTTAAACATGATAAATGTAATTTTACCAAGAAGATATCCGATTCTTAAAACAGGTTCGTTGAATCTGATGTCATCAAGATGTTGAACACCTTTGTGATGTTTCGAGTGAAAGTGTTCCGACAAATTGGGCATCAACTGCATCCCACTCCTCGTTGAAATATATCTTCATTCATGCTAAGCTGAATCCATTGAGTCCTCATCTCTGAAAGGTAGAATCAATCAGCTCTTTGATATAATTGAGGGATCGCCAGATCCAACTTTAACCACGCCCATTACGTAGTTTCATTGTGACGTCACAGTTAAAATCATGTTTGACGGGCCATTTATTTATGACGCCATAATGAAAAAGTGTGCCAAAAGGTGGGATGTCGGGCATTTGCCGATCAGTCAATTTCACACATGGATATATAAATGACTTACTTACAATTAATAAATATCCATTCACAGATAACAATAACGTTATGAGTAAACTGAACGCTAAGGAAACCAAAGTGAGACAGGTTTCTAATTCGTACCAGGATACATATATACCACCGTACCATCTAGATTTTAAGACAATTCCCATTGATAATAATATAATCCATTATTCCTGGATCAAATTGACCACAGCAGATCCAAAAGAATGGCCTTCATAATAGGTAACGCGATACTGTACAAAACATTCTACAACTGTATTCTGATGAAAGACACGATGCCTTGAACTCTTTGATTCCTTTTATATATTAATTAAATGAATTTCTTACAGTGCATTTATAAAGTTTGTAGACTGACTTCAGCTCTGTTCCTGTTCAGTTTAATGCCTATTATTTAATCTCTACTCCATTATGATTACTGACTATCTTATGGTTGTTAATTATTTATATAATATCGTTAAGATAGGTGTTATTACTATATAAGGTACAAATGACAAGTACCACTTCGTTTTGAGAGAAAGAATTCTTCAGTGTACCAAATAATCAGATATCGATGATGGCAACTGAACGTAATGGAACCGACAGTGTTATGGATCAAGCACAGATCAGTTTTGATGGAATCAGAAACCATGAAGCGGTAAACATCCTAGTGGTTGGCAACAACCGCCTTGCGCGCGTATTTACCACAGTCTAATCAATATTGATCAATCCATATCACCTCAAACTGTAAATGGGTGGCCAGTGGAATGATCATGCATTTTAAGATATATAGTAGTTCATTCTTAGAGGAAAAGTTCATCTAATCGCAAAATAGAATAGAATAGCCACAACTTCATGATCTTCATAATTTAAGTCAGCAAAGTCTGAAATAGTTTTTAATAAAATATTTATTAATCAGGGTATTTTTTATTCCGTGCCATGCAATTTTACCAATTATAAAATTATTTGTTTTGAAATGGAATAATCATTCATTTGGATTCCAACAACATAAAACGCAATATAAAAGAGAAAACAGATGACAAGCTGTATGGCACAAATTAACAGGGACACGCACGCAAAAATATTATCTTATAGAATAAAACCTGAGCATTTAATTCTGGAGGGAATAGACACTATAAAAACTCTTGCCTTCAACTTCTAAAAAGAGTATTGAATTACATTTTTTATGAAATAAAAAGTTATTAAATGCTTTTCTTTTTATATATATTAAGGTTAAGACCCACCTACAGCCTCCTATATATCGTTTGGCTATATATGGTTCTATATACTTTGAAATAAAAGTTACTTATTCATTATGCAGTGCCTAATCGTTGTCTTGTCTGCGAATGAATTGCAACACATCGACGATTTTAGAAAATTCTATTTTTTGTTTCCCGCTTTTCGCGAAAGCGTGAAAATATTAAATCTAGTGTTGTA
The DNA here is from genome assembly GCA_035048485.1 of Pteria penguin. Taxonomy (NCBI): domain Eukaryota; kingdom Metazoa; phylum Mollusca; class Bivalvia; order Pterioida; family Pteriidae; genus Pteria; species Pteria penguin. The sequence goes on from CM068585.1 coordinate 30,312,285, forward strand.
CATCGGAAGTGATTTAAGAATTGATAATTGGGGGCCAGGTAGCGCAGTTGACAGCGCACTCGCTTCTCACCATTGCGACCCGGGTTCGATTCCCGGTGTGGTACGTGGGATGGTGGATTTCATCAACCTGCCTTCGTGGGTTTTCTCCGGTACTCCGGTTTCCTCCCATACAAACGACACCCTTACGCCAAGATCTGTACCAACGAGCAAGATTTATATAAGTTGTTAACTTGTTTCTTAATCGTTGTATAACGTTGTAATCGTTGTAAATAAAGTTTCATTTAATTGATAATCGGGAAAAAACCAATCAAATATCGATTTAAATCGGAAATCGCTTTTCTTAGAAATTTAGAGTTTGACAAATAATAGACCACATAGCAAGTCTGATTTTGATTTTTGATTTGGCCGATTCGGCGTCGTTGTTGGTTTTAGTTGCCGCCTTGCATTCGTACATCCTCAGCCTTTTCCTGTGTAACATAAAAAATAATAAAAAAAAACTCGGTTCGGAAGTAATTCGTAACTATTATTGAAAAGTAGTTCGTGTACTATTAACGCTCGCACGTATACCAGACAAATAAGTCCATGTTTGGCGTGTGATGAAGACGGTAGAAAACTATCACAATTCAACTGAACAAACTTAAACACTTATCCCGGACTATTGCAGCTTTAATCACTTTCCTTGACATAGGTTGTGTACCACGCAGTTTAGTTCATTCTGGACGATTTTTTTTATTCCTCTCAGCGGCAATCCATTATGAAAAATTGAAATCGATAATCAAAATTAGAAAGACGCTTAGCGATCGACAATCGATTATCGTGGACAATTAGTTCATCACTTATTAAATCTCATTCGTCTGTCTGTCCGTCTGTCTGTCTCCGCCCGTCACAAAAACTTTAACCTTGGTCATAACCTTTTAACCATAAGACGTATGGACTTCATATTTGGCATGTGTGCCTCTAATTGCAATACTTTTCCGTTGGTACCGAATTTTTTTTATCATGTGACCTTGACTGTTACCTTTGACCTACTTCAATGTAACTTTTTAACCGTAAGGCGTGGGACCTTTTATATTTGGCTTGTGTGTCCCTAATGGCGCTGCAGATACATGTAGAAATGCACAACCATGACCATATGTCACAGATCACTACACTCTTACTTATAAAACCCCGAAAGCAGGGGGGGGGGGCACAATTCTCCGAATTTGCTTGTTATGAATAATTATACTTTGACCAAAAATTGGTTTATGGTCAGAAATCGCAGACTACCGTGGAACAAGGTCCTTAAGATATTTAGCAGACAGTCTTTCTCTCGAGGTCAGTAAAGCCTCTGTAGTGTAATTAATGTATAAAGTAAATGATATTTAATCTCCATTCGTAGTCGGACAGACGGAGGGAAATTCTATCAGATCGGCAGAAAGAACAGACACTGTTTGCTTCAAAACTGATCAAGATTGTAAACGTCATTTATGTGAAATATGAGGAGAGAAGGGGTATTTTGAGTTTTAGTAACTAAGTACCCTTGACCTTTCAGAAGTGATTACATGAAAGAACTTTGTCTGAAACCTCATACCCAGAGTGGGAATTACCATTTCTGTAAAGTAACGATCATTCATGTTGAAATTCAACTAAAGTATGAGAGGGGAGTCTATTTCCTGTGTGACCTTGACCACAAAATGATCTTGAATCACTTGTGTCTGAAAGTCCTTATTCCGAAAGGCAATGTGATGTATGCCTATTGAAAATTCACTAAAACATAAGCACCTCTTGGTATTTATAGGTCTTTGTTTTACTGTGTAACCTTCACCTTTAAAAATTTGCTTCAATGTATCTGTAATGTCATGACCGACTCTATTGTTTCCAAGAGTTCCAAGTTTTAAGTGCATGTGTAGAATAATCGAAAATGCCCTTATTCTAACTTGACGTTTCCTTTTCAGATGAGAATCCCTTTTGGTTTAATTTTATGTTAGATGATTGTCCAATACGTGGATAAGTATTAAAGCGATATTACCAAAGGACCATTCTGAAGAAGTCGTAATGCTTTACTTAGCCAGGGTGGAATTGTACTGTTAATTCTAGGAGGGGACACGATAATACAGTGCTAACCAATAAGCCTTGGCTACTTGGTTAGCACTGTATTGAAGCAATGATATGTGGTTAATCAAACCGAGTGGATACAATCTTACGACGTAGGGTAATCACTGTACTAAAACAAGGACGAAAGAGGTTAATTTTACCGAGAGGGCACGATCCTTCTAAGAAGGTAACCACTGTACTTAAACAAGAATAGGACACGAAAGGTTAATTTTGTCTAGCGCGCGGGTTCCTTCGCGGTAAAATACTCTCTTGTACTGGAACAAGGATAGGACAGGATAGGTTAATTTTATCGTAAGGGTACGATCCTTCGCTCTCAGTTAACCGCTGTACTGTAATATGGATTGGATAGAAAGGGTTAATTTTATCGTTAGGATACGATCCTCCGCCCTTAGTTAACCGTTGTATTGGAATATGGATTGGACAGAAAGGGCACGATCATAAGCCCTTAGTTAATCGTTGTATTGGAATATGGATTGGATAGAAAGGGTTAATTCTATCGTTAGGGCATGATCCTCCGCCCTTAGTTAACCGTTGTATTGGAATATGGATTGTTCAGAAAGGGCACGATCATAAGCCCTTAGTTAACCGTTGTATTGGAATATGGATTGGATAGAAAGGGTTAATTCTATCGTTAGGGCAGGGTCCTCCGCCCTTAGTTAACCGTTGCATTGGAATATGGATTGGATAGAAAGGGTTAATTCTATCGTTAGGGCACAATCCTCCGCCCTTAGTTAACCGCTGCATTGGAATATGGATTGGATAGAAAGGGTTAATTTTATCGATATGGCACAATCCTTCGCCCTTCGTTAACCGATGCATTGGAATATGGATGAGATATAAGGAGTTAATTCTATCGATATGGCACGATCCTTCGCCCTTAGTTAAATGCTATACTGGAGCAAGGATAGGATACAAGGGGTTAATTTTTTCGAGAGGGCATGATCCATCGCCCTTAGTAGTTGACTGCTGTACTAGAATACGGATAGGATAATCAAGTTTAATTCCACGGAGAGGATACTATATTTCACCGTAAGGTTATCATTGCACTAAAGAAAGAAGAGGATAAGAGAGGTTAATTTTTCCGAGAAGACACGGTACTTCCCCGTAAGGTTATCATTGCACTAAAGAAAGAAGAGGATAAGAGAGGTTAATTTTTCCGAGAAGACACGGTACTTCCCCGTAAGGTTATCATTGCACTAAAGAACGAATAGGATAAGAGTGGTTAATTTTCGGAGAAGACATTTTTAAATTTAAAATTAATTGCAGCAAAGTGAAATACAATAAAAATCTCGTTTAAATGATTCATATGTATGTGGAAAATTTTCAAAAGAGTTTAAATATTCACCACATCAAAGCCTTTAAAGTGCCTCTTCGAATCAGTCTCATATGTGCACTAATAAACGTAATATTCGTTATAGGAATGCAAAACAAATTCATTTCCTTTTGGTAATTCCGCTTTCACATCCAAAATAAGTAGGTCGAGAGCAAAGCACATTACTATATTCGTTACGATGCCCGAATCGAAGTTTCGGATTCATTTGAATTGGAATTTTTTATTCATAAGGACACAAAATGCGGAAATCACAATCATTTTTTAAATGCAAAAATGTATGATATGGAAAAACGGAAGTAAGACAAGGGACCATTATATGATTCCGAAAAGGGGTCGCCGAACTTTGTAAGGTAGGAATTTCGATTATTTTACCACTGATGTTTTTTCCTACTATTAATGCATGCTGTGTGTATTGTAAATATAAACCTTTTAGCTCTGATGCTGTACATGTTCTTAATGTGGATAAGCTTACTGTTTCAAACGCGGTGGTGTATTTTGGGGGCGAAGAGGACTTTGCCGTCTTTTCCTTTAAAACAACCCCCCAACCCCTCCCCCCCCCCCCCCAAAAAAAAAAACAAAAACAACAAAAAAAACCCCACACCTACGAAAAACAAAAATGAAACAAATACCAAAAAACAAAACAAAACAAAACAACCCGCCCCCCCCCAAAAAAAACCCCCAAAACAAAACAAAAAACACCCCCCCCCCCAAAAAAAAACCATGCACACACAAACAAAACAAAACAAACAAACAAACAACAACAACAACAAAAAAACAGACCGCCCGAGAGTGTATTTTCCGTAACTGTCTACGCGACACACTAGTAGATAATTAATAGTACTCGTGATTCTACTCGACTTTTCTGGGTCATTGCTTCATCCCTAACCCCACGCTTTCGCGGCAGGTCGCAACCCCTTTATCAAAAATATTTAGTTCTGCTTATGGTTGCTTGTGATCGATCTACTGGAAGTAATGTAAAAGAGGAGCGTCTACAACAAGAATAAAAGATCAAGTTGTATAAAAGACATGAATAACATCAACAAAAGGTTCGATAAAGTGGTAGATGCAGAAATGATTTCGGATGATCAAATTTCGCAGTTTCAGATCCAAAAGGCGCCAAAATGCAGGAGCTTCCAGGGGGCTTTGTCCCCTCATTCATCATCAAGTTTCAACCCTGAATCTACAAGACATTTAAGCAGTCCCAAGACCGCCTGACTTCTGCCCGCATTCCTAACTCCAAAACCTGGATCCACCCCTACTGTATGTGTACTGGGAGAAATCAAAATATTTCTTTTTCTTTCAGTGAATGGCACATGTTTTGTCTCTTTTAAGTGGCCAGAATTTATAAAACAAATACACCCAGAATCTAATGTCCAATCCTCGTATGAAAGTTAATTTTTTTTCAACTGTATTTCTCGCGTTTTTCATTGTATGTCAAGGTATTTCATAAAAGCATTCTTTTTTATTTATTTTTTTTTTCACTATTAAGGCGTTTTCCTTTGTTTCCATGAAAGACCTTGGAAAAGGAACTTGAAATGGAAGTTTCTATGTTTGACTTAAATTTACATGTAAGTTAACGAAAAACCAACTCGGATGACTCAGTTTATAAAATAAATAAGAAAAAATTACCTGCGTATCCATTCATGATTGATTGATTGATTTTTGTTTAAAGTCACACCACGAATATTTCTCGTATATATGACGGCATCTGCCTGATGAGGGGCAGACAAATTTTGACCTTTGTAATGGACCCACCCGAAGCAGTGAGGGATCTTTAACGTGCCATGCATACCACGACACGGGGCCTCGGTTTTTTTCTGTCTCATCCGAAAGACAGAACACCGGCATGACCAGAGCGGGACTCGAACCCCAGCCTCCCGATCAGTAGTCCAGCGCGATACTACTAGGCCACGCCGGATTTATCCATTCATGTAAATACCTTTAGCGTTAGCGCTAGTGTTATGCATTTTTACATCTCCCAAATTTGAATGCACAAGTCGTTACAGCCAAGTGCTCAACCACTGCACCAAGCCTGCCCATATATATATATTTATATATATATATATATATATATATATATATATATATATATATATATATATATATATATATATATCATTATGTGTATTTTATCATAAGACCATAAATTATAAATTCTCGGGATGGGGATGGGTTAAGTTGCTTTTGTTTGTTTGTTTGTTTTTTAAAGATATTATTTGAGATATGTATATATACTTGTTACATAGAATAAAAATATGAAAATCATATGTTAAAGGTATCCTATATTTTGTATATATCCTATATTTTGTACGTGAAGTGTTCAAATAACCTTTATTTATTTTCCACCTGAAGAATCCTCAAGTATTGATCCTCCTTAAAACAAGAACAGCTAGCTGCGGAAATATATAGACTCCCATCGGCTGATCTAGAAAGTTTTGAAAAGGGGCGAGGAGTGCAGCTTCACATGACTAATGTTTTACACTATTCGGTCCGGAGAGGGGTGAAAAGTTATCCTTTTGGTAAAATTTTCCAACCAAAAAAAAAAAAAAAAAAAAGGGGGGGGGGGGGGGGTGGGTGGGGAGTGACTTATTGTAAACGCCAATGTCTCCTAACAGTGTAATTAGGACAAATTTAGCATTTCGGAATCAGAGTTAAAACAAAACTCTCAGGTGATATTTTTTCTGCCTCCAAAGATTTGAATCCAGAAGTCTACTGTTTAGTAGATATACCAAGTGCAGTTGATTTAAGTGATATGCTTATATAACTAGCAAGCACACATAAAAAATAAATAAATAAATAAACAGATAAATAGAAAGGTGTAGAGATCTGAGGTGGACGAATCACGTTGAAACGAGATCGAAATTCTGATTTATTTGTTTTAATATGTGAGCAATAAATGAACACTATGGCAGTGGGAAGAATGCTTATAAAGTAGATTTTTCCCGAGGAAATTATTATACATGAAGCTGAGAATCTACTATATACACTTTACCCTGGTGGGGATGGATGGGGGAGTACTGCTATATTATATAGGGAAACACTGATGTATATTGTAATACATTAGAAATAAACGGGAGTTATCTCTCTTGTGTTGCGTTTTACGTAATCTTGATTCTAAGTGGGGTTTTTTCCTACCACATACCAAGATTATGACATTTGTACGTTGAAATATCTGCCTGATGCAAAGCACAGAAATTTTGACATGCCGGAAGCAGTGTGAAATCTTTAACGTTCCACTCCTACTATGACATGGAGCCTTGGTTTCTACTATCCCGTCCGGAAAACAGGACACCGACTAAGACATCGGCAGGACTTGTATCCGAAACTTCTCAGTCGCAGTCCAAGCACTTTAACCATTAAGCTATGACGGCTACATTAAAGTTATCAACCGTTATGGTATTATATATTTATGTTGGTAGTGAAAACGTAAAACATCTTAAAATGGGGTTGATCGACAAACGCCGGTATGATCCAAACAAGTAGCTTTGCATGGGGTATACACATCGGGATTTATCTTCAGTTTCTAGGTAAAAATCATATTTTTCAATTCTTTGTTTTACAATGACCATTGACTACAGTGAGAAAATGATTATGAATATTTCATCTATGTATTCGTATTCAGTGAATTCAAATGCTGATTATCATATATTTATTGGTGACATATTGTCTAAATTTTTGCATCATCTCTTACAATAAAAACAAAATCGTACCCCATTGTATATTCGGAATATTTCGGACTTCTTCCCATTTAAGAGTCAGGCATTTGGTATAATTTGAAACGGACACATAAAGACTGAGTACCCCATTGATAAGAAATTGTATGATGTGGCAACCTTCGGAACTTCGAAACGTCTAGATGTTTATCTAAAATCACCATTGACGTAAAAATGAGTCTTCATAGCATTTCATAGCATGCACTTTTCCCAGTTTAGAACATTTGCGTTTTTATTTATAGACATTAAGTTTATATAGATGGGTGAGGGAAAACCACCTAATCAATTGCCACTTTGAATGATGCCATCCAAGTGTGTAATTTGCATATTCTGAATCCGCAGATGTATACCCCTTGAAATTCATGTTCCTTTGATACTCTATTTTCTTCTGTCAATAAACAATGGCCGCCACCACTTAGTTGAAATAATCCCATTGTAAAGTAAAGAATGATTAAGCAAACAAATAATTTTTCCGGTTAAAGTCTTCGACAAGTAACTCTGTTTACTTTATTCTCTTATTGATCAGTATTTTATTTACGTATTTAACATAAAGGTTGTGTTAAAAAGAAAACAAATTTACAAACACCCATGCTAGTGATTTAGACGCATAATAGGTAAATAAATAAGGCTTATGTGTGCATGAAGCATATACCTAAAACTTGACTAATACACCAATACAAAAGAATTTTTCAAAAGTTTGGTTGTACATGTTTGTCGGAGCTATAACCGGGGAACATGCTTTCTGAGAATGTTTAGTTTTGACTTCAGCAATAATCAATAAGAATTCAAAGTACAATGCATATACGTAAGGAAAGTGCTAAGATTCCGGGCGGTAATCGATAAGGAACATCCATTCTACCAGACAAAATAGAGGTTTAGGCCATCATGGACTCCTGGACGGACCTGTGGTGGGATCAGTTGCCATGGAGATGTATTTTACTTGTACAATGTAGTGGCGTATCTGGGTAAAGAAAAGTGGGCGGGAGGGGGGGGGGGGAGGGGGTTGGCAGTTTTAGAATATTGAAAAAAGCCGTGAACACGTTTTCGTGTATATCATTATTTAGGTCAAAAGGAGGAAGGAGAGCAAAAACCTGCTCGAGCATCTGTCCTTTTTTTTCTACGCGCTTGACCTGAGATTCGTTCTTGTGAATTTTAATTCAAACATATCTCTGTATATACTTTTATTCCTTGACAATATCATCAATTAGCCATGTAATTATTCGATTTTGAATTAAGGATAAATGCACGTTAATATAAATTACCCCCTGCCCAGACTCTCCATAGTTTGACATATAATAATGATAGCACTTAAGATAAATGGGGTTTTATTAACTAGAGTCGAGACCAATGTGTCGGGTCAAGTATATATGTAGGGTACTTAAAATGAATCAAACCTCGATGTTTGTTGATTTAGCTTTTTGCAGTCATCGTTCTACTCTTCCTCCTCTACTTCTTCTTCTTCTGCTTGACTAATTTTCCTTTGTATTTATACTTATTTTCATCCAAATATTTTATCTTACATGTGCATGCAAGTACATGCCTCCCCCCTCTCCTTGTGTAGACATTTGGTACTGCAGAGATATTTATGATTAAGTATTACTTTTCAGGTGTGTTCACAGCTTATTCACACCCATTTTTTAAAATAAAATTAGTAAGCAATTTAAACTTTATATTGAATCATCTAAGTATTCCAGGAATTCCACGATATTAGACAAAAGAGGAGGATGAGGGGGGGGGGGGGGTGTACAAATAAAAGATGAAGTGGAAAATACGAGATATGTCACCATGTGTTCTAGTATGTATGTGAGGGAATTTTCCGTGCCACGCCTACCGTGACACGGGTCCTCGGTTTTTATTGTCTCATCCATAAGACAGAACACCGGTGGGGGTAATCGAACCCGGGACCTCTATGTCACGCGCCGAGCACCTCATCCACTAGGCCACACTGCGTTCTAGTTGTTCGAAACTTTAACCACTGGTTAAGATTACCAGTGGTTAAATTTCATCTGACTATATCTTTGAAATGAGAAGACTTAACGCCATAGTCTGTGTCCTGATTTGTTGCATATGAAACAAGCTTTGTAAAGTAATTAAGATTTTCATACAGAAATCTTATAAATTTAAAAATTGTCTATCAAATGTTAAGGACTAGTTAGCTTAACCATTGTTTAATTTTTCGAACAACTGGCCCCAGATGATTTTATTTTCTTTAAGTAAAAACTAATAGAATATTTGTTTAAACACGAAGCGATTAGTTGGTGGCTGGTAATAAAAATGGTCAGTTTGTAAATGTATAATGTCAACAGGAAATCCATTAATGAAAATAATACATTCCAATGGGTTGTATTTGTAGTCATCTGAATTTGTTTTGTTTTGCTTGTTTGTTTGTTTGTTTTTGTTTTCTTTTTATGGTATAGTATCCATCGGTATATGTCCGATGGTATGCTGCCCGCTGGTATCTGCCAGATGATATTGTCCCAATCGTATCTCCACAATGGTGTGGTGCCCATCGGTATCTGTTAGATAATATGGGTACCCACCGATATAGTCCCGATGGTATGGTGCCCATCTGTAAATGCTTAATGGCTTGGTGCCCACCGGGATATGCCTGGTGGTATGGTGCCCACCGGTATGTGCCCAATGGTAAATAATCAATGATTTACGACAAATTCTGAGAGGCATTTAGTTCATTATAAGCCCATCCTATGTCTATGTTTTTCCCCTTTCCCCAATATTCCTTTGTGCTATGCTTTTGTATAATTACTGCAATTCCACGTATGATGGATCTTTTTGCTTATATTTGAATTTTTGGTGCTTCTTTTTGTTAACAAATCCTTTGTTATATTGAACAATAAAATTAACGCGCTTTTGTAACAATTTTAGAACTTTTTTATGAAAAGGGAGTCCGCTCTTTGTAGGCAAAAATGTTATGCTGGAGCTAGCTTTACATTTACATGTTTGTCAAGTCTGGACTCAGTCTCAGACTTCGTTGGTTGGTTTTATTTGATGATTGGTGATCGCTTTTAACATTTTTTTTCATAAAGTAATACTTATGCTTAAACATGGTGGTACAATCTGGAAATCGAACCCGGAACGTCTTCGCCGCAAGCCCAGCGCTTAACCACTGCATTTTGTGTATTCCTCTAAGAGATACATGTGGCATTCTTTTTAACATACCGGAAGTCGGCGCTGTTCCCCGGTTTCCTCCGTCACTGAACACTGGTCGCCACATCCACCACTAAACACTGGTAATCATAGCCAGTACTTGACACTTCTGCCATATTCAGCACTAAACTCCCGCCGCTTCATCCACCACTAAACGCTGACTTCTCATCCATGACTAATCACTAGCCCTCGCCTCCACCATCCCACCATTAACCATTTGCCACCAAATTCACCACTAAAACTGACTGCCAATGAAAACTTGCCGCTATCTAGAACATTAAACACTGGCTGCCTCCCTCACACTAAACACTTGCCACAACCTCCATCACAAAACACTCGCCGCCACCTCAACCACTTTAAAAAACCTGACCGCCACATCCACTGGTGAACACTGGCCCCCACCGTATTGGGAAAACAAGCAAAGTATTACCTAAATTGATAATAATGAATAACAGAATGTCGCATTTACTTTCATTATGATTCTACATGTAAAATATATATTACTATAATGAGTAACATGACATTCTAAATGGCAAAGCTACATGTAAGTAGGTGAAATTGATACTAAAGAGAAAATGGGTATTAGTGGTCCTAAATATATTTAATTTTAAAGTATAAGCAAAGACTATTATTTTCCGCATATTAGGTCTATGTGGTCAATCAATTGCCTACGAAGACATTAATGTCAATAATGATTTTTCGCTCCAACACACACACACGTCCATTTTAGTGAATAAACATAACTAGAATGGTTGGTCACTTATTTAGTGGAAATCAATGAATTATTTATTGATTCCATGTAGCATTATGTCTATAGAAACACACATTGATCTCATGTAGCACTTCGCGCTTTCTAGAAAATCATAATCGATGAATTGAAGCGGGGGAAGGTGATACTTTTATCTGTGAACTGAAATTAATATGTCTGTAGATACCATGTGTATATCCTGTAAAAACAGGTGATCAGTAATTTCAAGATTCTACATAGATACAGAATTACAGTTTTAAGGGAAAAAAATCCAAACAAACAGGCAAAAAATAATTAAAATAATAATAAAAATAAACAAGCAATCAAAAACATAACATAAAACCCCACTATTAAATAAAAAAAAACCCCACAAACAAAACAAAGAATAAAATACACCCCACCCCACCCCCGAAAATAAAAACAAAACAAAAACAAAGCAAAACGAAAAAACAAAAAGGTCATCCAAAGTAAAGCCAGTAACACCTTAAAAATTGGAGAAAAAATTGCGATTAAAGTCGTGTTGCCACAGAAGTGAATGAATAGATAAACAAATAAATAAATAAATTAATTAATGAAACGATATATAAAACAAAACTAACAATCAGAAAATCCTAAAGGTAATATGTGTACAACGCTTATTTTTAAATGAAATTTTGCTCTGGCTTGCCCGGATGAAAGATTCGATTCAGTATTCAGTGTACATTATGATCAAATTATGAAATTTTACAAAAAGCTTTGATTTAGCCAGAAATGACTCTGTCTCTGAGTGTGGATTCATAACGATTCTATGATTAATGTTTCTACAGAACACTGATTTTTGCTTATTTTTATGATTTCTTCTCAAATAAAAACAAGTGAAAGAGTGTAAACGAATAATTCATCATTTTGTTACCAAACAAAGCTTACAGCAGCATAACATGGTTGACATTCATTGACCCCTCTAAATACGAGAAACGGCCCTAAATGACCAGATACACCCAACATAAATCCCCCAATAATAATAGTAATGATAAATGCAGGCTAAATAAAAGTTTGCTTTTATAAAATATTTTACTTGTTTGCAATGGTGCTATTTTTCGAAGTTATTCAGTAAATAATACCTCGTTTTGATACTATAAAACATCAATGATATAAATGGATATCAACATACGGAGTCCATTTGAAATATATTTGGTCTTTAATATAAGTAAATTACATTTTAGTTAGAATCTGAAGATAAATCCCGAGGAGCATCACCCATGCAAAATAATTCATCTGGATCATCTTAACGTTTGAAAATGCACATATTGATCAGTACTCAAACTAATATCAACATATGGATTCCATTTGAAACATTTTCTTTTTAATTGTGGTCACATTTTACCTAGAAACTGAAGAAAAATCCCGAGGAACATCACTCCTGCAAAGTAACTGATCTGGATCATCTTAGCGTTTGTAAATGCACATTATCCATTACTCAAATGAGGTTTAGAGCCGCCGCATCTTATTCAGTAGCATGTTTTAACTTATTTCCCCTCTGTTGATAGGATATAAATGTTGTTTGATAAATTTCAGTGGCTTTGATAAAGAAATTAATTTGTTGGAATGAAACTCCTTAAGATAAAAAAAAAATTGGAATTTTGATCACATTGATCCATTTTTCCTGAATCATCACTATCGTCATTTAAAGAAATCAGAATGAAAAGTTTCTTAATTAACTCACAGATTAAATAAAACCATTTGCTTTCAAGATCAAAACAAAGATAATGTCCGTCATATAATGAATGATACATAAAATTGCTTACCTTTATCGTGTTATGTCCATTTTTGCCCGTCTTCTTGTTGAAGTTCATTTAACACCGTTGTCAATATGAATACTTCTAACTTAATTTGAATCATCAACTCTACAGATATACTCATTTTATTTGTATGATGTCAGTTTCAAGATTTGCCTGTTGTTCCATTCTTTCATAAACTCTCAACATACTTTGGTATTTTTTTTTTACTTTTGATGCTGCTGAAATAAAACAGGATCAAGGAATAAAATTTTAAATCGAACATTGGTTTTCTTCAGAAAATCACTCAAAGAATCAATATCTTTTATAAAACTGGTCACTTTCCTTTCCTTGTCATTCATTTATTACACCGACCCCTTGCATGTTTTATTTTTTGTTTTTTTTTGTCATGCTGCAAAATCCTGCAAAACAGAACAGCAACTTTTTATCACGAGGTGAAATTGCTTTACTTGTCTCAAGAATTAATTTTCTAATAGTAACTCCTGGATAAATGATGGTGAAACATTCTCAGTGGCTGTAGTTCTCCTTTTTAAAAGAATGCATCCAATCTCCTCCCCCGAGCAACTAGCAATTATTATTGTACATCATCTGTAAACTAATTGTATTACATATCTTAATATAAAGATGAAACAATTATCCTGTTTTATATAGAAGAAGTAAGATAAATGCTCAACCTTCTAGCTAGACTTTCAAGCTACAGGACTACTTTTCGTCGTCGGCTTTATCATTTGAATTTACATGTAACAAGCATTTTGATTGGTTTAAAAATTAGTGATAATATTATATCTCTGACGACGCAATTTCCGGCGTTTTCGTAACAGTGACGTCAATAGATGCCATTTTCATCCCTTTTAATCCGTGATATACCTCCATTCAACGAAAAAAAAAAGATTAATTCCTTAAATCATAGACATATATGAATAAACAAATACGTTTATAGCAATATTTACAAAATATATTATTATATTTTATAGATTGATCTATTTCAGTTTCTAGTTTCTTCAATTTTAATTTTTGAGCACAAAAACGAGGGTTTCGTGTAAATTAATTCTCTGAAAAACTGTTTTTAAAGGGTAAGAAATATCGTAGCAATTCGAGGTATGCCAGCACATCTCACGCATTCAATACTGTGATGTCGAATTAAGGTTTAAATGACGTAAATCTAAAAGCATAATACCAATGACGATGTTAAAAGAAAGGGGGGGGGGGAAAGAAAAAAGAAAATGAAATAAATAAAGAATTACAGAGAGTTACGTATCAGTTTATGGCAGATAATTTAAGTTTGTTATCGTAAATTAGAATACAATTCTATGGATCCGTGTTGGGTCTCAAATATGTACAGTTTAATCACGGAGTAAATCAGGCACGTGTAGGTTCCGCACTGAATACAGCGATTTTGCTTCTCTTCACCTATGTAAATTGTTCTTGGTCATACGTAAAACAGGAAGCTAATAAATCAAGGTGAAACAAATGTTTGTCAGGTCATTGATTAGGAAGATCCTATACTAATCATTAATCGTATCTATGCTATTTATAGTAACAAAGAGCCGGCGTAGCTCAGTGGATGAGGCGCTCGGCTCGTAAGCGTGAGGTTCCAGGTTCGATTCCCACCGTAGGCATACCGATATCCTGCCGTTCGGATGAGACGGTGTAAACGGAGGTCATGTGTCATGGTAGGCTTGGTACGTTATAGATCCCTCACCGCCTCGGGTGGGACCGTTGCATAGGTATAAATTCTATGTAATGGAATCAGGCAGACGCCGTCACCATATACGCCATATAATCGTGGAGTGATGTAAAGTAAACACATCATTTAATTATAGTAAATAGAATACACAAGTAATCTCTTGATTATGTAAACATCGGTGAAGCATAAAAATAAGCTGTTCCTCGGCTTTTTATACTGGCCATTTCAACAGCCTATGTAGGCTACCGTATTGGCAAATATTTCAAGGACATTCAATCGGACTGACCACAGTGGTGTATAGTGAATTTAAATAATGCAGTAATGGCTTAGCAAGGTTCTGTATAAACAAAAACCTTCATCTCAAATGAAAGCGTTCACACAAAAGATCTTCTCCCTTAGCAGTTATAAATTCCGATTAATATTTAAACTTACGACAAATAGATTTGCGAATGCTTCGAGGTGGAATAGTAGGAGGTGGCAGTACATGCGTCTGGTTTTAGACTTTCAAGAAGGATATTTTAAGTGTCATTACTAGAATTGCATGTACATCAGTCATGTAAGTCGTTACTTTATACTATATTTAGTACATTATTCTGTAAGTATTTTGTACATTGAATTACAGAAACCAACACTAGGTAGCAGGAAAAATTAGAATGATACACCTATATGTATTTTTTTTCCTCAAAATCTGACAAAGAAATTAGACTTTTTATATTTTATTTTCTCCTATTGGTTTTTATTTCCTTTCTTCCTTCGTTTCTACTTCCATTAATTTTTTTTCAACTCGTGACGTTTTAATCTATACATGATTAAAATTTTCTCTTGCTGTGAGCATTTTCATTTGGGATAGCCAGGAGTAAACTCAGTTATACCTCATTATCCTTTAAAAAGGCTTCGGTTTTAGGTACAGTCCCTCCATCGGACAAAACCACACGGCATGCATAGGGGTCCGGTGAAATTGAATTCGTGATCTTCCAAGCACTAATAATTCCTTCACCACTCGTGTCATGCCAGGCCTGTCTAATAATGAGGCGTCTCTCTAATTCAACATAGGGACGATTGCCATAGACATGGATTTCCATGGCAACATTGCGTTGTTTCATTTATGTGATTTTTTTCTGATACTGATATATCAACATGAAAAAAAAATCAATTATGGATCATTTAAACGAAATTGTACCCAGTAAAACCGACTACAACAACATCGGCCATGTTTGTTTTAGTGGACTTTGATTTCTGTTGACTACCAGAATTGACGTATTGACTACATATATGGATATGTAAAGGGTTTCCATTTGATTTAATGTTGGTTTATATCGAAAATGTAAGAACCCCAATCCAAAAGAAAAGCTTGAAAAGGAGAGAGAGAGAGAGAGAGAGAGAGAGAGAGAGAGAGAGAGAGAGAATGCACTGCCTGTTGAATTCTCCGCTTCATTGCATGGTTTTATAATGATTAACTCTCTAACAATTACTTATACATATAATTAGTTCTATAAAGTACATATCAAGTCATGAACGATATCAGATTAAAGCCAGAGATTAATCTTTAATCTCCTCTTTTGGTGTGTTCTCTCCCTTTTTTTCATTCTCGTTTTTCGTTTATTTCCTATATGGGTCTGTCAATTTTCAAAATCTGAACACATATTATAGTAAAATGCTTAAGTAAAATGAATGACCAAACACAAATCTTCAGTGTTAAGGTATATATATTTGTTTTAAAAGACTTCACCAGCTAACAGTAGTGTGTGTATCAATGACCATAACCCCATAATCCGGTGATTATTCAAACGTAGGTCAAGCGTGAAAGAAAGAAACATGCTGGCTATTTATTGTGGTCAGTTCTGTAATTCAACCAGTCTGCCATTGTATAGAAACTTACAGGCTATGAAAAGGTAAGTGTGCCTATTTATGATGATTATTATTATTTACCTCTGTCTGAGTATAGCGACGGTGTATTGTATATACATATAAATTTGGAGAACATTTGGAAAGCATACATCAAATTAATTTTGTGCAAGAATATGCGCATTTTGAAAAGTCCTCCCCCGTCTCCTCGGTGATGCTTAATGGCGAAATTGTGGATGTCTAGAATGCGTAGAGAGAGAGAGAGAGAGAGAGAGAGAAAACCTTATATAATCTTATATATATATACATAGAAATATCTAAATAAATAAATAAATAAATATGATTAAATTAATTATGATAATATATAATAAATAAATGAATAACAATGAACAGAGCTATTGAAAGAGCTCTGAAGAGTATGATATCTGAGTCGATACCACTACCGGTGGACTGTTAGCTCCCGAAACTATCAAAAGCGAAGTCGTTAGGTGTTTCTGTGCTGACCGTATATATATGCACTTCATGATCAAATTTTACTGCAATAGAATTGTGTAAATTTCTCTGTCATGCATAGCGACATAGCATTGTCTTAAGATGGATTCTTTTGGTCTAGATATTACTTTTAGATCAATTTGTTAATTAGTTTAGATATGAAACAGTTTTGGCGTCGAAATGCTCAAATGCGAAATAAACCAATCGATATACGGTTATATGTTCCTATATTTATCGCAAAAAAAGAGCATCTTGAAGTACTGACGTCCGTTTTTTCACATTAAAATTATCGTTACATACCAATCCTATTTGGGAGATATGACACCCCTGAGATTCCGCCTTCAGACTATGCAGTCTTTACCCT